>CM033469.1:38458705-38624913 GCA_019447015.1 Hymenochirus boettgeri
ATTAAATGTGATTCATATCACCGATAGTAACATAGTCTTTCCAGGGTTAATATTTGTATATAAATTTGATTCATATCACCATAGATAGTACTAGTCTTTCCAGGGTTAATATTGTATATAAATGTGATTCATAGCACCGATAGTAACATAGTCTTTCCAGGGTTTATATTTGTATATAAATGTCATTCATATCACGATAGTAACATAGCTTTTTCCAGGGTTTATATTGTGTATATAAATGTCATTCATACACCGATGCAACATAGCCTTTCCAGGGTTTATATTTGTATATAAATGTCATTCATATCACCATAACATAGTCTTTCCAGGGTTTATATTTGTATGTAATGTGATTCATATCACCAATAGCAACAAGTCTTTCCAGGGTTTATATTTTTATATAAATGTCATTAATATCACCAATAGCACATAGTCTTTCCAGGTTTTATATTTGTATATAAATGTCCGATAGTAACATAGTCTTTCCAGGGTTTATATTTGTATATAAATGTGATTCATATCACCGATAGTAACATAGTCTTTCCAGGGTTTATATTTGTATATAAATGTAATTCATATTCACGATAAGTAACATAGTCTTTCCAGGGTTAATATTTGTATATAAATGTGATTCATAGCACCGATAGTAACATAGTCTTTCCAGGGTTTATATTTGTATATAAATGTCATTCATATCAGCGATAGTAACATAGACTTTCCAGGGTTTATATTTGTATATAAATGTCATTCATATCACCGATAGCAACATAGCCTTTCCAGGGTTTATATTTGTATATAAATGTCATTCATATCACCATAACATAGTCTTTCCAGGGTTTATATTTGTATGTAAATGTGATTCATATCACCAATAGCAACATAGTCTTTCCAGGGTTTATATTTGTATATAAATGTCATTCATATCACCAATAGCAACATAGTCTTTCCAGGGTTTATATTTGTATATAAATGTGATTCATATCACCAATAGTAACATAGTATTTCCAGGGTTTATATTTGTATATAAATGTCATTCATATCACCAATAGTAACATAGTCTTTCCAGGGTTAATATTTGTATATAAATGTGGTTCATATCACCAATAGCAACATAGTCTTTCCAGGGTTTATATTTGTATATAAATGTCATTCATATCACCGATAGTAACATAGTCTTTCCAGGGTTAATATTTGAAGCCTTCCAGGAGCAAATTGTAATGTGTTACAGGCCTTAAGGGAAATGCCTCGTTCCCTCTGTTATAGAAGCTGTTGTTCTGTGTGTGTGCAGCTCTCTGAGTTGTGTAGCCATACATTACACTATCGTTGTGTCACTGAAGTTGACTCTGTGTCTGTATTGTTGAAGTCGGCAAGTGTCGTGCAGGCTTTCACGGTGTCATCCCTTTCAGAGGGCATCGCCTTTATGTTGAGTCATTCAGGGGTGTGGCTGTGAGGTGAGCACATACATACATACATACATACATACATACATACATACATACATCCAAGATTTCTGCTTTATATAGTAGATTATATATGAGATATTACATCCCATTGTTACCTTCTCTCTCTCATCTTTTTGCGTCCTCTCCATGTAATACTCTCTCAAATGGTGTCCCCCTCTCTTTCCAGACTATGTACTTCTTCTCCTTTATCTCCCTTCAGGCAGTATCCTTCCCTCTCCCCTAGGTCAGTGATCTTAGACATGCTCAATGTGATTTAATCAGGAACAGTGAAAGGTATTCTCCCATCAGCTACGTTCTATCTCCATGTGCTAAAAAGGAGGGGGGGCTAGTAAAATTGCAATTAAAGTTTAAGGGTCTTTCTGTAATGAAATATTTTGATAAAGTCAAGCAGGTATATTTTTAGTTAGAAATTTTTAGAAAGACAAAATACTTATCAATTGATTTAGGATGAAATTCTCCTTGAAAATAAGATAAATATGTATATCTTTTCTATCACGAGAAAACGAAGAGTGCCCTTGTTACTGGGACCATGGCCAGCTCTCCGCAAACTGGCACAGTCTGCAAAATCTGGAGTAGGCACCTGTCCCCCTACGAGATATCTGAACTTGGCACCTTCCTCCAATTAAAAAAAAAAATCTGAAATGATTTCATGCCCTTTCACTTCAAATGTGGCTTTATATAGCCAGTAATAATTCACTATAATGTGCGGGACGTGTATATTGGGCTACAGTATCACAGTGACTGATTATTTCTCATTGTAACCATTTACACCTACCCCTTCTTTATTAATGAATGGGGAAAACATTATAATGTAACATAGGACTTGGATGTATTATTTTGAATGTTATATATTTCCTTGTACAGTGCTGATCATATTCTGCAGTACTTTACCATTAGCTTATCCATTTACATCAGGCCTTGCAATGAAGAGCTCGCAATCTACTGCAAGTATCAAACGACCTGCCAGTGTGTTTTTAAGATTGTGTGCAAAACCCAAACAAACAGAAGAACATGAATGGAGGATCTGAACACAAGATTAAGCACTGCAAGGGATCAGCTGCATTCAGACGTGCCATTGTATCACACAACTGGCCGACTAGTGGCTGGTGCATACAAGAATCGGCTTGTGTGTGGACGATTGGTCGCATGTCCTTGAAGGGCATGTCCAGTCAAAAATAAAGTTTAATATAAATGTTAATCACCCCCCCAAACATAGCTTTTGCATTACTAATATATTCTAAAGATGCCCCTAAAGTCTCTTACCTTAACCGGTCCCTCGTCTCTATGTGGCTGATAGGAGCTCCAATTTTTGGTTGCGTCTGTCAGTAAAGGTCCAATCGCCTGACAGCCAGGACCAGGAATAGAGCGACTGTCAACGCAGAATCCTTTTGCTCCTGTTTTGCTTGTAACAAGCTCAAAACAGGAGCAGGTGGCGGCGAGGGACCAGGTCAGGTTAGAGACTTCATGGACATCTTTGGAACATATTAGTAATGCGAAAGCTAGGTTTTGGGGGGTGATTAACATTTATAAACTTTATAAAGTTACATCAATCAGAAATCTGTCAGTTGAAATTAGTGGGCTAAACGCCATGCCGCCCATGTATGTACATTCGTTAAATACAGTCAGGGTAATTCAATAAAAGTTCTTATCGTTTAAAATGGTGCTAATTTTGCCCCAACCAATCAGATATTAGCTTTCAAATGTTAAATAAGATCTGATTGGTTGGGGCAAAATTAGCACCATTTTAAACTATAAGAACTTTTATTGACTCTCCCTGAGTATATATAATCTATCACAGTCTGTCTCAACCAGAGGTTCCTCAAGAGTAGTGATAAGTCCCGGTTTGAAACAGACCTGGTTTCAACTCAGATTTGGTGGCTTTTGAAAGTCTGTGGATCCACCAGATTTTTTGAAACTTTCGAAACTGGTTAGGTTAGGTTAGGACCCAGTTATAGATAGCAACCTTTAGTAGATGTTGAACGCTGTCAGGCTGAACAATCTCTGAACTAATTAAAATTGAATTTAATGCTGTATGGCACTAGTTTGTGATAAGGCACCAGGTTAGTTAAATTGTTATTACTATACTTATTATTGCTGTATTTATGCATGCAACACTCTGTTATATTTATATTAGCTCTTTTATAATAGATACTGTGTACTCATTGTCTATTTGGTATATGTTAAACTCCCAATGGCTTGACTGTGTACAATTATATTGTATGTTATATACACACCCTCCTTTTTGATTTCGGTAGCACCCCCAATGCCTTGGAAATGTACATTTATACTGCATATTGTGTACACTTCTCCCATTTGGTTTCTGTTACACTCCCCTTACATTGGATGTGTAAAAATTCTATGGTATACTTTGTTTATCCTCTCATTTTTGGTTTCTGTTAAATTCCAGGTCACTTGGAAATGTTAATCTATACTACATTCTATGTACGCATCTTCCGTTTAGTTTCTGTTAAATGCCTTGGATTTGGAATATTGGACTGATAGTATTGTATGAAACAATTTTTCTTATTACTAATAAAAAAAAAATTTAAAAAAGAAGGAAGCATCCTTGGCGTGGGGGCTGGGCTTAAAATAATGTGGCCAACTTATTGAACTAATTGCTTTAATTTATCCATGGTTTATGGCAGGCTCTTTGATGCAGCAACCTTATGGAGATATAGCCAATATGCAATTAGAATTGTTTGTGCACTAGGATTCTATTGTTCAGGGGCGTAGCTAGAAATCACTGGGCCCCATAGCAAAATGTTAGATTGCCCCCCTTATGAAAAGTAAATGATCTTCCTTCCCTCCATTTTTAATACATTTATTTATTTTATTCCCCCCATGAAGAAAAAATGAATTTCCAATGCCCAATTTCTTTAGATTCAGCACACAGTGAGAGTCACAGATTCAATTTACCTCCAGAGTAGCGTTGGACTAGAACTCAAACTTGAGTTTGAGATGAACTCAAACGGACCCGGATTTCTCGTACTTTCGAACTTTCTTGACTTTCGATAATTATTGAATGTTCATCGTCGCTGTTTGGAGAATTATTGAATTTATGAGCCATTCGCTAACCCTTAAATGCATCGTTTGCTAAGCCTCGAAAGTATCTTTCATTTTCGCTAACCCTCGAAAGTAACGTTCGATTTCGGTAACCCTCGAATTTATGGTTCTATTTTCGGTAACCCTCGAAAGTATCATTCGGTAGCCCTCGAATTGGCCGTAACCCTCAAATGTAGCTTGCGCAAAACCCGACAATTGCCCACTCAGGTTTAGGAAGTTTTGGTGATAGTGACATGTTCCCCAGACCACTTCCCAGGTGCCACAGCCATTTACAGTAAGTAACCATTGTTAGTTTAGCTGTAAATCATCCGGACTTTTCGAACTATCATTACCCATTGACTTTAATGGGTCAGAATTCAAACTTTTGAACTTTTACTGAAGTGCGAAAGTTAAAAAATGGACCGAACTTTATGTTTAAGTTCGGCCATCTCTAGTCCAGATGCTTGCAGAGTGTGCTGACAATAACTGCAGTCTGAGCCTGACTTCGTCCAATGACCACTTCCGTGCGCATGCGCAATGTGTGCACACGCGTGGCGTGCGTACAAAGTCCCAGATAGACTTGTCTGTGTAAGGTAAGTAAAGTAACCAATAGGGGCAGCAAAATTTAGCCCCACCTGGCCTGGCACACACACAGGGGGCCCGGGCCGGGCCCCACAAAGCAAACACTGCCTGGCTGTAGCCTGTAGCTGCAGGTTATGTTTACTGTGTCAGACAGTCTGCACAATGCACTAATTAGTAGTTAAACTGGGGTAGCCAGGAGTCTGGGCCCCCTCCGATATGGTTGCTATGGTGATCCCTACGCCACTGCTATTGATGTATTCATACTAGTTGCCCAGTAGGCATTAATGGTATAGTATAATATAGTATAGTATAGTATATCTGTTGTATTCAGTTAGATCAACTGGACTTGAAGTTTAGTTCTTGAAGAAGCTGAATAAAGACGTATGTCCATCCAGTCCAACCCATCTAGCAATATCCTCATTTCCTGCCTAACTGTTGATCCAGAGGAAGGAAAAAGGCGTTGATGGTACATGGTTTTCTAGGCAATAAAACTATTGCTTTCTGTTATAACTATTCTTACCAGCCATTTACTAGAACATGACTAGAAATCTATCGAATAAAAAGATTTACCTTTCATTTAAAAATATTCTTTAGCCCTTTTTATTCTTTTAGAGAAGGTTAAGTTATTGCATGTAACTAGCTCTTCTAACATTCACTGTGTAGTTACGTTTCCCATACAAATGATGAGGATTTATCAGATCTATAATGTTCCATGGACTGTTTTATACCAGCTGTCTATTGCAGCCGGAGTATTTGTAGCTTGTAATTTAATCTTCTCAGTGATGCAGTTTTTAGCTGCGTCTATATTTGTTCATTTTTGTTCTAGGGCAAAAAGACACAGACTAAAAAATCCTGTACTAACCGATAATAAATTCTCCTGATATAAAACAATGCATAAGGAATTTACATAGTATGAGCGAGGCTTACAGGTCTATTCTATATATATATATCTATATATCTATATATATATATATATATATATCGTTATAAATAATTATGTTTACATTTATTAATCTATTAATACACACCACTGTATAATTGCACTGTATGAATTTAGATTCAGGCACAGCAGTGGATGTGGTATACTTGGATTTTGTGAAAGCTTTTAATATTGTGCCACATAGGCGACTAATGTATAAACTGAGGACTTTTGGCCTAGAATAAAACATTTGTACATGGATAGAGAATTGGTTATTAGATCGCAAACAGAGAGTGGAGGTCAATGGAGCTACATCTATGTGGGTTAAAGTTCTAAATTGGGTGCCTTAGGGTTCTGTACTGGGACCGCTTCTGTTTAATCTGTTTATAAATGACTTAGAAGGGGGCATTGAGAGCAAGGTCTCTGTGTTTGCTGATGACACTAAACTATACAGAGCTTTGGAAACTTCAAATGATGTGCAAGTGTTGCAAGCTGACTTAGATGGATTATCAAAATGGGCAGCAAAGTGGCAGATGAGATTTAATGTTGATAAATGTAAGGTGATTCATTTGGGATTTAATAATCCCTGTGCCACCTACACCATAAATAACTCTGTGTTAAGTGCATCTGTAATGGAAAAAGATTTGGTGTTTCTGGTAGATAATAGACTTGGCTGTAGCAAACAATGCCAGGTGGCAAAAGCTAGAGCTAGCAAGTAGGGATGGCCGGTTCGCGGATCCGAACCCGGATCCGCAGCGGATTTATCCTGTCCGCGAACGGCGGATTTTTCCGGATTTTCCAGATTTTCGAAAATACATGAAAACTCGTAATTTCGAAAATTCTCGAAAAACGTGAAACTCGTAATTTCGAAAATTTTCGAAAATACGGAAAATCTCGTTATTTCAAGGGTATTTTTAATTTTAATGGGTCCACTCGCGGATCCTCGAGCGGACCGGATTTTGCGAAGTTCGGACATCTCTACTAGCAAGATATTGTCTTGTAGAAAGAGGGGAATAGATTCAAGGGAGAAAAATATTATTCTCCCTCTTTACAAGGCACTGGTAAGGCCTCATTTGGAATATGCGGTTTTTGTTTTTTCTTCAAGACATACATTAGTCCACTTTATAAAGTTTAAACAATAATAATATTAAGCTAAATACGTGATTGTACAAACTCAAATACTGTCACATATGAGGACTAAAACGAAACTTATATTACCATGGAGTAAATCACAGTGTGTAGTAACATTAACACTCTATAAATAGGTTACTATGAGGTTACTCATATTACTCATATATCATATAACTTAGCCAATAAAACAACTGACTTCTAAAATGGAGTTCATACCTACAGGGTGTCTTGTATCTAGATTAAAGATCCATTTTGTTTCCTGCTTTAACAATTTTGTGGGTCTATCTCTGTTCCTGGTGTCCTTACTGATACATTTGTACAATCATACACGTATTTAGCTTAGTATAATTACTTTTTAAACGTTATAAAGTGGCCTAATGTATGTCTTTCTTTAAATAAAAAAAAACTTTCCCTTTAAGAAGTGGATCGGACATTGCTTTCCCTTTAAGAATAAACACGTGATACTGTGATGTAACACTGGGAGGGGTATTTATCTGCTTTTCACTTTAACACTGTGTGCCTATGATTACAGACCAATGTTGGTCTGCAAGGTGTAAGAATATATTGTGCACTAAGATATCAGTTTTGGTTACAAAGTAGCGCACATTTTATGTTGTCTGTTAGTCATACTGCTAGGTTAATTTTAAAATGTTTTTGGAGCCAGGAAAGAGTTGAAAGAGATGGAGGTATTGGTGGGGTGGAGGATAGAGGTGAGTGATGGGGGAGACTTTCTTGAATGCATTTGCCCTTGACAGCATCCAAAATCAACTGCTGGTAAACAATTGTTTTTAATCATCTATATGTTTATATTTACTGGTCCCACTGAATTAAATTGGATTATTCATAAATATTATATTACAAAATAAAATGTAATCTAATGAATGCTTTCAATATAAAGAGGAATCCTATAAAAATGTAAAAGAGAATTATAAAATCTATTAGTAAAATGTTTGGCGAAACACCCCAGAGAGCTAATTGGAAAGTTTGAAATAATGTTGCTCTTTAGAAGCCAATGTCCATAGGGATTTAGTGAACACACCCTATTGATAGTCCACTGTGGGTACATCCATATGGCCTGTCCACTCTTGGAATTTAAAAGAATAAAAAGCCTGAAAACGCAATGCGTATGGATAAAGTAAACAGAATAATTCAGAATGCTGGCACAGACCTGCATGTGAATGTTACAAGAGGCAATAATGCAAAGATGTGCAGTTTGTGTTATATATATTCATTGTGTTATCCGGGGGGGGGGGGCTTGTTATTCCTGCAAGGCTTCATTCCCAGTACAAAAAACACACAAATAATGCACCATGGTTTACTATGCTTATTTCCAATATCCAGTAGCAGAAATTGTTTGCATTCTCCCATATATAAATATTTTACTGTGATAGATGATGGTTGCTTAGAACAGTACTTTAAATCATTTGAGTTTGTTTAAAAGGGCATGTCCACCCTTAAAACAAAAACTGATCGCTTGTTCGTTATCCCCCCAAAAAAAACTATTTTCAGTAGTTTTAACATGCATATTTAGCCAGATATTTAAGGAAAAGTATTGCCTCTGTTCTCTTCCTTTCTGTCACAGGTAGGTACCACCTCCCCCAGCTCTATGAGCTTTTTATGAGCTTGAGACAGGAGAAAGAGCAGTCAATCATTGGCTTTGAATCCGCAGTCATGCCATATATTGACTGCATGTGAGGAGTGAGGAGACAACTTACTCTGCAAGAATTTACCCTTGTTCTAAATATATATATGGGGGTTAGGGGCAGGCATCTGGGAAGTGACCATTTTTTTGTGTAAAGGATTCTGGGGTATCAAATTGAATTATAAAGCAAAGGTAATAATGACAAGTTGTGTCATTTACAACTAGTAGTGGATTTTACTAAGGAAATGTTGATGCCCAGCAAACAAAAACACTGTGGCCTCCAAACTCACTGGGTAGAATGGTAGGAAATGTATAAAACAGGGGTGATGAATTCACGTTCCATCTCCGTGTCCGCTATTATGTCTATATTTACAGCATTATTAGCCAGTGGTTCCTTGAATAGACAATTCAAATCAAAAGTGAGTTTTAAAGGGCATCTATACTGATCTATATTGCCTCATCGTAATCTATAAATAAATACATGTAAGAAGCCTTTACTCTGAGGTGGGTGTGTTGCTGCATGCCTTAAATCTGGCACTTGTATTCCCCTCCCACCCTAAACCGACTCCTCCTTTAATCCGACATGACTATCTGTGAAGTCAAACATGCTCAGTAATCGCTGTGAGACAACACTGGGAAAGGGAAATTATCCACCATGCAATTTACACAAACCAACTGTCTCTATCCCAGTCAAAGCAAAACTGCAAACAGCAGAAGAGTTTATGATAATAAGGTACTTGATTGACAGCTGAAATGTAAAATGCTTCTAATGTTTTTGGCATATCAACAACAACAAAAAAAAGATTAAAAAATTAGAAAATGATATTTTCCATTAACGGACAATTAAAAAAAATAGATTTTTTTTCAGTATAGATACCCTTTTAATAACTCTTTTTTTTAACAGATATGAAAAGTGACAAATTCTTTCTGTAGCTCTATCCTGCGGTGTTATATAATGAAAAAGATGAGGGAAAACATAATTGGAGCAGGTCATTTATAGATAGAACAGATGCATTGGTCTGCAGGTAGTCTGAAGTGAGCAGGGCTATGTAAGTAAGTTTAATGGGGGGTGGGGGGTTGGTTATCTGGTTAGAGACTGCATAAGAATTGCTTGTAGTGCCACAAGTTGGTCACCCCTGATTTACACCACAGTAGAGATTTCCATTTACACCTGCACCAGTGGTACTTCAAGCTGATCAGTTCAGTATCAGCCAAGGATATAAGGAGATATAATGTATTGTTAAAAATCTACACTAATACAGTGTGATTGAGAATCCAACTGAGAACCACAAGCTCCACAAAAGTCAACATATCCTTCATAAAAGGTTTCAACATTTCTTTCATTCATTCAAAGATTTATAACGATCAACAATTTAATGTGTAACATTAAAAGCAGCCAAGGGCATTAACTAGTGTTAAACAAGGTCAAACGCTTGGTGCACCCAATGCACTATATAATGAAAAAGAGAAAAATTAGGACTCACCCTGCGTACAGACATAGACATAGTATAGGGGCTGGGGGCAGGCTTTTTGAATATATGACTGATGATTTAAGTTTCGTTAGTTTTGAAACTGAAGGATGGAGTGGGTGTAGGGCAGGGTTGCAAGATCTTGGCCACCCCCGAGCAGGAGGGGGTGGGGCAGTGACATCACAGAGATATCACAGTGGGCAGGTCAGGGGCATGGCAATGGCGGGGCTTGCAGAGGCAGAGTTAGGTCATAACTGGGTGGGCGTAACAGGGTGGGACTACCAGCGCCGCTCTCTGGCTAGATTTTAGCCCTGATTGTAGAACTCGGGATTTTGTCCCTGCAGTCGGGCAATCCCATCCAAATAGGGAAGCCTGGCAACCCTGGTGTAGGGGTTCATTATCTTCATTATCAGGTGTCTGTGCTTAGATCTGTGTGGGGTAGAGGTATGGGGTATATTTTTGTATTTATAACCATACAACTAAAGTTCAAACTAAATAAATATATACATTTTTTATATTGTGCTTTTATTTTGCAATTTTAAGACTTTTCTGTGGGCAAGAAATGTAAGGAAATGTGTGGCTAACTTGGAAACGTTTCCACAGATTACAAAAGATGAACTTAAAAAAAGGCACAATTCCTCGGGTCAGGACTCAGCCGTGTATCTGCATCTTAAGGACATACCTGAAGAGATTTGTATGTTAACATACTGGCGAAGGAACGTGACTGGTTCAAGAGAGGTGTTAAGGAGGCCATTTATGTGAAAATAAAGAAACCAAGCCTAAATAGAGGTGGGGGGGTTCGACACCAACTGTCTGCCATGTACAATGCTGTTTTAACACCTTACTCTGGGCGTTCCTATAACACCTCTTAGCCACTATCTAATCACACCCTTAACACCTGGCTGTGATATGCTAATTGGGATTCTCCAGGGTACATAATTGCCACAGATTCTTGTACAAGTCATTCTGAATTGAGAAAGCCAGTCGGATGACTAGCGAAACGTCTTCAAGAACTACATTTCAAGTCCAGTTGATCTAATTGAATACAACAGATATAATACATAATATATTCTTATATAACCTGGCCTAAACATTACCCATCGTACTACCCAATATGATCCAACCCGCCTTTCACACTCCACTGCCAATCTATTTACAGCCTACTGACTCCTGCAACCTTATGTCTCACCCCCATATCCTCTAGACTGTAAGCTCTTTGGGCAGGGTCCTCCTTCCTATTGTATCACGGTATTGCAGTAAGAAACTCATCACTCTGCTTACTCATATTTTGTATTACCTGTGTATGTAATATGTATGACTTTGTATAACATGTATTACCTTAAATGTAATGTATGTCTATGTAATTGTAAAGCTCCATTGAAGATGTTGGCACTACATAAATCCATAATAATAATAATAATAATAATAATACAGCAATGCCATACATATGGGTCTACCGTGTGATCTGTATTAAGGAAGTCCCCATACTTTAATAATAATACACAATACAGCAATACCATACATACGTGACTGTCCTGCCCTGTGATCTGTATTAAGGAAGTCCCCATACTTGAATAAATTCCCATGTAATTCATATAATCACTTTTATCATAAACTGATTTGGCAAATAAGCCCAGGAGTTCAGAATATTGCACCTCTGTGTGTAATTATCTTACTACCGTTTAGTCTAATAAGATTAGAAAGCCTGGAAGTATAAAAATGTATAGATAATTAACAGTGAGCTGTGATGACCCTGGCCTGTGAATGTGTAAGGCTGGATGGGGGACAGGGACTTTTATGTATGAAAATGGTTTGAGGACACATGGCTGCATCTGCCATATTGAAAAATGCTTGTGTACATTTAATAGATGGACCATTATTTTCTTACTATTTATTTCTTACTGCTTAACACTGATGTACCTGAAGAAAACCATTTATGAGTTTTTGAGAAGTATGAAAACAAACTTAAAATATCTAAATTTACAACAAACTTCATAAATAAAAATCTGCATTATAAAGATGTTGAGAATAGTAAGTTTTATTACAAACTAGAAGATTCATGGAAAACAAGTCAAATGATTTTGTAGTTTTGCCAGCTGGGATTCTATTCAGAATTAAGATTTCCAACCTCTAAGAGAACTATTAATAACCTTGAGTGTTTTTGTTGAGTATATTTGAAAACAAAATAAAGAATACAGACAAATTGCATCTCTTCAGTGTCGGAATGGACAATTGTGGCCCACCAGGAAATCTGAGGCCAGGGGCCCACCAGGAAAAGTTTAGGGGCCCACCTAACATTTCATATCTCTATTATCACTCATTTACAAGTGCGATCCGCATGAGAATAGAATACAGAGTCTGTCAGGACCTGTCAGACTACGTGGTGAAGGAGCGAGTGATTGGGTAAGTACCTTACCTTCTCTCCTGGCTCCTGATCGTTTTATTGAAGAACGGGAGGTAAGACACAGCTCCTTTACCTCTCAATCTTCAATAAAACTAAATGGCCAAACTTTATTTTTTCAGTGGAGATTCCCTTTAAAATGCATTTCTTACTGTCCCTTTGGCTCTGTATTTAAATTTGAGCAGTTTTCTCTATTTTCTTGGGTGACTGGGGTGTAGGGGCCCATGGGGGATTTCCCTGTAACCCCGTGGGCCAGTCAGACACTATCAGGGTTATTCAATAAAAGTTCTTATCTTTAAAAAACGTGCCAATTTTGCCCAACCAATTAGATGTTAGCCTTCAAATGTTAAATAAGTTCTGATTGTTTGGGGCAAAATTAGCACCATTTTTAACGATAAGAACTTTTATTGAATCTCCCTGTATATCTATTAGGTGATAACATAAGACTGGACATCCATCCCCAAAGCTAAACCCCCTGCCTTAATACCAGCTGATAAAGGAAAGTTGAGTAAAGTGAACAAATAAAAACTTTTCATTTTAATATTCTTACCCTGCAAGACTCTGAATTCCTGAAATCTCCAAATTATTATCCTGATCTATGATTGGAATGATTGGACTTCCCGCTCAGTAGTTCATATGTTTCTCTTCCACAACCCTTTTACATTTGTAAATTATTGAATCCCAGAAATACACCAGAAAACTAACTTCATGATGTAACTTTGGACATCTCTAGTTAACAGATCCATCTTTTTTAATTAGCAGGTTCTGGGCTAAAAGTCAAGAAAATGTATTTTAGGCTGGAGTTATCCTTTAACATACCATGTAAGACATTTTATGATCACAATCTGGCATTAATATCAGTCTGAAAGACAACACATTCAACCAAATCTCTATATGGGCTTTAGTAACCTACCTTTGCCAAGAGATAGAAATAACTGCCCACTGTGCTTATATTACAAAATCATGATCACTGCTTAAAATACTTATCATCACACCAAGAAACAATAACCTCCCAGTGGCTTAATGTAGAATGCATTTTGTGATATATATTTATCTTTCAATTACACTCAATTTAGGGGGTCTGTAGCACAATATAGATGCATGTCAACATAGCATTTAAAGAATATTCCTGTAAGTCATTATGACAGAGAAATTAAAGAGGAAGTTCAGTGGAAATACAAATACTTTTAAGACAAAGGAGTAGTATTTTCCATCCTAATGACCTTAACTTGCCTATTCAGTATTTTTTTCTTTTCTGTGTATAAATAAATGCTTCCAAAATACTGACTTCCTGTTTGCAGAACCCCTAATAGAGAACGTTTTGGTCCTGCCCTTCACCCAGTGCCTGGGTTGATTCAGTTGCTCAGTAGAGATCTGAGCATGTTTGACCCATCCAACAGCCAATCAGTAGAAATTACTGTTAGGAACATTCCAAGGAAGTGGTGCATCCTGGGAAGACGGACCATTACAGAACTTGAAATGTCATAGTAACATAGTTAATGAGGTTGAATAAAGACATACGTCCATCAAGTCCTACCAGTTCACCCTCCTTTTTAACCCTACCTAACAGCTGATCCAGAGGAAGGCAAAAAAAAAAAAAAAAAACAGCTAAATAGTGGGGGGAAAATTCCTTCCCAATTTCAAATGGCAATCAGAAAGTATCCCTGGATCAACCAGAATTGCAGTATATCTATTAATACCATTAATTCTCAATATTATATAGTATCCCTGTACCAACCAGAACTACAGTATATGTATTAATACCAGTAATTCTCAATATTATATAGAATCCCCGAACCAACCAGAACTAAAGTATATGTATTAATACCTGTAATTCTCAATATTATATAGTATCCCTGTACCAACCAGATCTACAGTATATGTATTAATACCAGTAATTCTCAATATATATAGTATCCCTGTACCAACCAGAACTACAGTATATATTAATACCAGTAATTCCAATATTATATAGTATCCCTGTACCAACCAAAACTACAGTATATGTATTAATACCAGTAATTCTCAATATTATATAGTATCCCCGTACCAACCAGAACTAGAGTATATGTATTAATACCAGTAATTCTCAATAATATATAGTATCCCTGTACCAACCAGAACTACAGTATATGTATTAATACCAGTAATTCTCAATATTTTTTAGTTTTAGGAACTTATCCAGGCCACTTTTAAAGCTATTCAATGAACTTTCCATTACCACATCTGCTGGAGGATAGTTCCACAGTTTCACCGTAAATAAACCTTTCCTATTTAGTAAAGATGCTTCCAGACTGAGTAATGCTCCTTATAAACCCACGATCCAGCATCGCTTAGTACACACCTCCACTACTGCGGCATTTGTGCCCTTTACGTGCACGAGCAGCAAAAGCAGAGCTTTGTTCAATAATGGCCATCAGCCATTGGCTGTGACATCACTGTCACATTTGTTCATGGATAGAGAACTGGTTATTGGACCGCAAACAGAGAGTGGTGGTTAATGGAGCTACATCTATGTGGGCTAAAGTTCTAAGCGGAGTTCCTCAGGGTTCTGTACTGGGGCCGCTTCTGTTTAATCTGTTTATAAATGACTTAGAAGGGGGCATTGAGAGCAAGGTCTCTGTGTTTGCTGATGACACTAAATTATGCAGAGCTTTGGAAACTTCCAATGATGTGCAAGTGCTGCAAGCAGACCTAGATAGATTATCAAAATGGGCAGCAGAATGGCAGATGAGATTCAATGTTGATAAATGTAAGGTGATGCATTTGGGATTTAATAATCCCTGTGCCACCTACACCATAAATAACTCTGTGTTAAGTGCATCTGAAATGGAAAAATATTTGGGGGTTCTGGTAGATAACAGACTTAGCTGTAGCAAACAATGCCAGGTAGCAACAGCTAGAGCTAGCAAGATATTGTCTTGTATAAAGAGGGGAATGGAATCAAGAGAGAAAAATATTATTCTCCCTCTTTACAAGGCACTGGTAAGGCCACATTTGGAATATGCGGTGCAGTTTTGGAATCCCATATACAAAAGGGACATCTTGGAAATTGAGGCAGTTCAGAGAAGGGCAACTAAATTAATAAGGGGAATGAAGGGGCTTGAATATGCAGGCAGATTAGACAAGTTAGGGCTGTTTACATTGGAGAAGCGGCGGTTGCGTGGGGACATGATAACCTTATACAAATATATTAATGGCCCATACAGTGAACTCTCTGGTGCATTGTTCACTAATAGGTCATATCAGAGGACTCGTGGACATCCTTTAAGGTTGGAAGAAAAGAAGTTTCATCTTCAGGTTAGGAGAGGTTTCTTTACAGTGAGAACGGTGAAACTGTGGAACTGTCTTTCAGCAGAGGTGGTAATGGCAAGTTCATTGAATAACTTTAAAAAAGGCCTGGATAAGTTTCTAAAACTAAAAAATATTGAGAATTACTGGTATTAATGCATATAGATCTGGTTGATCCAGGGATACTTTCCGATTGCCGTTTGGAGTCAGGAAGGAATTTCCCCCCCCCCCTTTTTTAGCTGGGTTTTTTTGCCTTCCTCTGGATCAACTGTTAGGTAGGGTTAAAAAAAAAAAAAAAAAAGGGGAATAGGTTGGACTTGATGGACGAATGTCTTTATTCAACCTTAATTACTATGTTACTATGTTACTATGTTACTGTCAAGGCCGTGACTGATGGCAATTACCAGGAGGAACCTGGGAGCCGCAGGCCTGGGAGCATCTTTACACGGAGTTAGCTTTTGGGAGGTGTTCTGTCCCATATTTAATTTTTGTAAGAGGGGTGGACATGCCCTAAAGGATGCCCACGAGTCCTCTGATATGACCTATTATATATATATATATTTTCCACTGAACTTTCCATTTAATATCATCTACTCACCATATTGTTACAAACAATATTGGATTGCCAGTGATGTTGAACCTCAGCACTCCAGATGTTTTAGAAACTACAGCTCCCAGCATTAGTGATGATGTTAAAGTTCATTTCGAAACCTGGTTCCAAATCGGATCTGATAGTTTTGAAGTTCAGACGGAATTTTGGGAATTCTCGGAGAATTCGGTACTCGAGAATTCGAGAATTATCGAAATCGACACTGATTTAAAGAAATACCGAATCTACAGATTTTGATAAATGATGAGTTTGTGAACCCTTGAATTTGAATATTTGGAATTTTCTGAAAATTCAAGGCGGAACCTCGAAAATAGCTTTTTTTAAAAAAATGTTTTAATTAAATTGAAAATCCGAAAATGGAGCGGTTTTGTACCAATCAATGGTTTTGTACCAATCTACACAAGATGTCTTGGTTGCATTTTGCAGCCAAAGCATGCTGGAAGTTGTAGTTCAAAACATTTGGAGTGGCAATGTTAAAGAATTATACAACAATTGACTGCTTTCTAGCAATAACTGACAGTTTTCAAGCTCCTCCCCCATCTTCATTAATATTTGTTCTTCAATGTCAAAATGTCAGAGGTGGGAGAATCGTCAGTGACAATGACTGTGGGAGGAGCCACTTAATCCAGTATAATTCTCTATTAAGGAAGATACTTTGCTAAAAGGAACTAATGCAATAAATAAAGCAACACATTTACTTGTGCAACAGGTCTGTGCTTAGCTGCAAACAGTGGTCAGTCACTTACTGACATATTATCTGATGTCCATTTTGACTTTTCAGAAATAAATTTCACTGCTTTTTTCTGTTGATCCAGCCATTGATGGGTTTTAAATCTAAAAGTTACAGATCTGTAATGTCACATCTGCATGAAAGATAGGATCACAAAGTATATTCCGGCAAAGCAAGCGTGCTATTGTTTGTGCATTTTATAAATCATTTTACTTTGCAGTTAAATGCCAGAGAGATTCCTTGTGGTTTTTGTAATTAAACACATTCTTTAAAAACTCTCAAAATTCCTATATTCAATCAAGGATTTTATTTAAAAAAAATAATTGGCTGATCTGCTAATTTACAAAATGCATTGTCAGAACAAGCCACACTGGATGGGATTTTTTTTTTTTTTTTTATGCACCTTGTAAACTTTTAGCAATATCCTATTGGAAAAGAAACGCGGGATACACACCTAACGCACACCTAACGCACTCCCAATTATTCATCACTGCAACCCATGCAAAACGAACGACAGATGGAGGATTGGAAGATCCAAAACCCAACATCTCGTGCTGCTTTAGTACACAGAAGGAAAATCACAAATCTCCCTAACTGCAGGATTCTGTTAATGCCAACAAGCTCGCCTTCTAAACACAACAAGGAAAATCTTGGGTTTTGTGATTTAAATGCACTGGGAACACAATCACCCCCTCCCTTTCCCTCCCCTTTCGATCTCTGTCACTTTCTCTTATAAACACATCAGCCCTTGGCTGTGACCACCAGACATTACTGTCCTTTTTAAATATGAATCTTTTCTCTCTCTCTCTCTCTCTCTCTCTCTGCACACGCTGACATATTCAGCACCAAACAAAATCAGGTTTACCTTTTTTTTCTTCCCAGCGCCTGATTAACTCACCTCCTAAGGAAAATCCTATCAAAATCCCATTTTCTTCCAACAGATGCTTGCACGCTATGGACACGCGCTTCCCCTTTGGTAGCTCTTTCCGTTCGCTCTGCGAAGAAGCTCAAACTATTAATTCCTCCCCCCCTCTCTCTGCCGCTAATGACCTGATGTGTAGTTATTCTGACAGTAATTCTTCCGCTTCCATGTTAAGCGAATCTCTATCGGAATCCTTACTTTGCCATCCTGGGGGGGGACCTTTTGACGACTTTGTTGGCTATTGGCATTTTCTGTGAGTTCCGCCTGCTTTATACTTACAGTATCTATAGACTTGTCTTTTTCTCCTTTAACCCCTTGTAGTCAGGGACAATGCAAAACTAAAGGGAGCACCTCTTTGCAACAACCACAACAACAAAAAACATCTGGGTAAAATAAAATAATACAATAAAACGGTTACCCTGCCTAGAATGGGAAATCCACAGGATTGATCCTGCAGCCCTCCAGCTATTTATTTTTTTTAATCCCCCAATGAAAAAGAGTTCAGCAGCAAGATACACAGACGTGCACTCCATATCATTCCCTATTTGCTGTGGTTCCTCTCTAACCCAAAGAGCTTGCAGTCTAAAGCAGAAACCACCACCTGTGTTTGCATAGGGTTAACCAGTTTAAACAGCAATGACCGAGCCCTGCCGTACATTATAACAGAATTGAACAGATGAATTGGGAGGGTGGGAGGTATGGGGGAGATTTTAGGAGATTTTCTTGGACTCTTACCAAAGTATCTCCTACCCGTAAAGATTCTTCCACATATTTATCTTTATTCATTTCCTTGCAAACCCACTGAACCTTTCTCTCTTTTTCTCTCTCCACCAACCTTCCCGGGCAGAAATAAGCCAATTCAAATTCACATTTCTCTTCTCTGGAAGGATAATAATAAGAAAAAATACATAATCCCCACCACCACCCCCTTCCCAACCCCCGCCACCTCCTCTTGATAAGAATAGAGAATGGGGAAACATCAATAAACAAAAACATGGCGAAAGTGGCTTGAGCTTGTTACAGTGACAGGGGATTTCTCTCTCTCAGCCTCAACATCAAGGCTTTTGTTATAAGCAAAGCGGTCATTTGCATTGAGATCCAACAGGGTTTCTTGTTCTCTCTCTATGGGAAGCAAATCCACATTGTTCACCCTCACTCCCCCAGACACAAGGAAAGGCAGGATGAAGGGGGGGGGGGTAAACAAACATGACACTTACAGGGATGCTAGGGTTTGGGGGGGTGAAAAGAAATAGAATGCGAACCTTTAGAACGCTGCCCCAGTCCGAGTTGTGGCTTCTCTCTGCCTGCGCTCTGCTGTGCACTGAGACAAGATCAGGCTGAGATTAACAAGTCCATGCTGCTCTATCTGCACTGTCAGGCACAGTGACAGGGGATGCACAGGGGGGGCTCACTCTGACAAACTTTACACACACCCCCAAATATATATATATATATATATATATATATATATAAACACACACACAACATTACATTGATCTTAAAGGGGTGAGCAATAATGCAGCACTTTAAAACTTTACGGGTTAGGAATGGGAGGTGTGAGGATATTTAGGAAGGGGGGATTGACCTTAATGGTCCAGATAGGAAAATAAGAAGTAACAGCAAACATTCAACACTCCCCAAGAAGTCAGGAAACTCACAGACATACAGCCTTCCCCAGAGCTTTAGAACTATTTCTAACTATATCACTATTATATAGGATATCGTACACCAATATTAGTCTCAATATATCAAATTATTCAACCTACATGGTCCAGTGATTGTACAATATCAGAATATCCTAATCCCGTAGCTGAACGATTTTAATAATGTTAAAGACCATGTGACCACTGCAAATAAAAAACCTAAGGACTCGGACTCCCAGGCCAACCGACAGATGTAATGATTGACATACAGATCAGTGGTCTGTCAATCAAAGTGGAAAGTGGAAAACACCAATATTTCATCCGGATCAATCTCATGGCCTATTTAAGACCTATTATATATGGACATGCCATGATCAGAATAAATTTTCATGAAAACAATCACGATTTTGCTTATAAAATGTCCTAAACCAATCGGCAAAGCAACAAATCACCATCGGTCCAATCAGAACACTCGAAATGTATTGGGAAATGTGTACCAGTTCCAACGAGTAAAATAATAAATTACTGATTTGAACAACAAGCTAGTTAAGACGTTTTCATTGTAAACATTACAACTGAATTGAAAAGCAGAACTAAAGGTGGCCATACACCAGCATGATATTACTTACCCGACCGACCGCTCACGCGATGTTCCTGCGATCCTGCCGGAACCACCTCTCCCGATCTTATATACGACCGACATGCGATCGCAAAATGAATGGGATTTTGCATCGCATGTCGGTCGTATATAAGATCGGGAGAGGTGGTTCCGGCAGGATAGCAGGAACGTCGCGTGAGCGGTCGGTCGGGTAAGTAATATCGTGCTGGTTTATGGCCATCTTAATAATTTAAAACACATAAGCTGAATTATCCTCAGTGTTCCATGGAACTTGTGTATTATGGGAAACAATGTACCCGCTACTTTAAAATATATATGGTCTTAAATACTTTATATGGTGATGGACCTCCTTGGTTACAATAGAAGATGCCTATTTCACTAGAAACCTGTTCCTGAACTCCTCTAATGCAGTTATTATAAATCAATGTAAGAGGAAGATCGAAAACCAAGTCCCGTCTGGTTCTGCTATAGATTCATTTCCTAATTATTAGACATAAAAATGGGGGAGGGGGCATGGCAAGAGGCGTAGTCAGGGGGGCATGACATCTGTGACTTCATTTAGGGGGTGGGCTGAGGTGGGGTTATGAGCCAAAGATGTGGAAGCGGAGTTAGGGGCGTTCCATGGAGGAGGTTGCCACTCTTTGCAGTCACTGGAGTCTGGGGTGGTCTTGCGGGAGTGCGGGAGAACAACCCAGAAATCAGGAAACTTCTGTGACTTCCAGGAGGGGTGGGATACCTGAATTATTATTATAGTGGATTTAAGTAGCTCTTTACAATTACATGTTCACATTCACATCAGGCCCTGACCCAAAGAGCTTACAATCTAAGCACATTTACGGTATTTAACAGATACCTATCAATATGTCTTTATGATTGTGGGGGAAACTGGAATGCCCAGAGGACATACAAACTCCTTGCAGATGTGTCCAAGTGTGGACTCGAACTCAGGACTTTAAAGATAAAAGTTAATCAAAATGGGAAACAGAACAATTGTATGGAGAGTTGCCCTTTTACAAGCTGGCTACATGGCTCCTGAACAGCTGAAATCTATGATTAGGTAAGGAGGAAATGTTTGCTGCATCTTCCTGAAACCTTTAGTTGTACTGGGCTACTAGCCCTTGTAATTCAAAAACAACTTGTTAGATAGCCTTGTAGGCTTGTTTACACTAGAGGGAACAACATAATATATCATTGATCAAAAATCATTTGGGGAAACTTTGTTCTGCTTAGACATTCATATTCCAACATGCCTATGGGCAGCCTAAGCCCCACTTTGGTACCATTCACCAATTTTTACAATGGCCTTTAGAATCAGTGGTAAAGCTGCGTTGTCATGACTCACAGGGGACCATAAATATCCCTCAATATCCTGTGCTTAGTGCATGTGGGATATGCCTCGCACTAATATTAATCTATTATATTATTATAACCTGGGGGGGATTTATTAAATTGCTACATTTATAAGATTAACCATTTCCTTCTGTTTTCGAACTAGTTTGTTTTTCTGGACTCGCAGCTGTATTTTCGATAATTAGCGAATTTACAGACCGATCGCTAACCCTAGAATGTATCGTTCGCTTACCCTTGAATTTAGCCTTTGATTTTCGGTGACGAAAGTATCGTTCTTTTTCGGTAACTCTTGAAAATATGGATCGTATTGCGCTAACCCTCGAAAGTATTGTTCGTTTTCAGTAACCCTTGAAAGTATTGTTTGATATCGGTAACCCTCAAATTTATGGTTATATTTTCGGTAACCCTTGAAAGTATTTTCCATTTTCGGTAACCCTTGAAAGTATCGTTTGTTTTCGGTAACCCTTGAATATATGGATTGTTTTCGCTAACCCTCGAAAGTATTGTTTGTTTTCGGTAACCCTTGAATTTATGGTTCTATCTTCGGAAACCCTCGAAAGTATCGGTAACCCTTGATTTGGCTGTAACCCTCGAATGTAGTTTGTGCAAAACCCTACAATTGCCCGCTCGTGTTTAAGAAGTGTTTTAACAAGTTTTGGTGATAGTGACATGTTCCCCAGACCATTTCCCAGGTGCCACAGCCATTTACAGTAAGTTGCCATTGATAGTTTAGCTGTAAAACATCCGGACTTTTCGAGCTATAACTCCCCCATTGACTTTAATGGTTGAACTTTTACTGAAGTTCAAAAGTTTGAAAACGGACCGAACTATATGAAGTTCGGCCATCTCTAGTGACTTGTCAGTTATTTACTCGCAACTACTGTTTTTCTCAGTTTATTACACTTTTAACCAGATGTTAAATGATAAGTTCTATTCCTTTCTGACAAAGGTATCTGCCTGCTCCCTCTGCTTAATGAGCTTTTTATAAGCTTGAGCATGTGCAGAGGTGGCAGCAGGTGAAACAGCAGTCAATCATTAGCTGTGATGTTAGTTGTCACAGCCTTGATTGACTGCATGAAGGGAAGAGCCGGCTTAATCTGCCAGAATGGGGACAATAATTGTCCTTAAAGGGCAAGTCCACTCAAAAAAATTTTTAGCTTAAAATTAAGATTACCCCCAAACCTAGGTTTTCACATTACTAATTTATGCCAAAGATGCTCCTGAACTTCCTTACCTGACCCAGTCCCTCACCGTCTAGGTGCTGCCCACTGCTCCTGTTTCAAAGTTGTTTCGAGCCAAAAGAAGAGCAGTAGGCTTCTGCAATGACAAATGCTCTATTTCCTGGTCATGGCTGTCAGAATATTGGGCTTGGAGCGGCTGTCAGCAGCAGTGAGGCATGATGTCAGGTAAGGAAGTTCATGAGCATCTTTGGCATAAGTTAGTAATGCGAAACCTGTGTTGGGGGATGGTAATCTACATTATTACCTTAAGGTTTTTGAGTGGACCAGCCCTTTGATTATCTGGTTAGTAATGAAGGCAATAAAGTTCAAAATATATTAATTGGTATTGGGAGCAGGTAACTGACAACTGACTAATTTTTTGTTTTAAGGGTGGACATGCCCTTTAAATTCTATATTTCTGTCCCTTGTGTATTAAAGGGTATATCCACTGCCTAAACTAAGTTTGGGCATTTCAGTTTAATTGAATCTCTTATCTCCCTTACTTCAATAAAAACCTGCAGGAGCCAGGAGAGAAGGTAAGGGACTTACGTGGTCTCACATGCCTCCTCTGATCTTCTCACAGGTATCGACAGACTTTGTACTGTATGCGCATAAAGTCCGAACTGCGTTGGGACCTGTCAGAAGATCAGTGGAGGAACGCGAGACCAGGTAAGTACCTTACCTTCTCTCCAGGCTCCTGCAGGTTTTATTGAGGAATGTGAGGTAATACACAGCTACTTTACCTAACGTTCTTTAATAAAACTGAAATGCCAAAACTTAGTTAAGGCAGCGGAGATACCCATTAAATTTATATTTTATCTTTATAGTTTTTTTTAAGCATGTTCTATAAAGTATGACATCAGCCAATGAAAAAAACTAAAAATGATCTACTTTTGTGTAGATACAGTGGTTATGAAACCTTTACACAGGGATTCATTTATCTGTTAGTCAAACTGGCATCTGCATCCAGGGGAACCAAATAGGATAATCCTGCAGATATCAGATATGAGAATAGACCCAGGCAATCCTGCCGCCCACTATATGGGGTTCAAACTTAACAGCGATATTCAACAACCTTAGGCTCCTATACAGGATCCAGATTAACATGCTAGGTTCATACTTATTAGTATTTACCACACAGCAAGGTCCAGATTTACAGATGATATGGGGTTAGGATCACAGGATACTGATTAGCTTTATAGGTTAAGGTATGATAAAGGTGCTAAAAGCTCCCTGCAGAGTATAAAATGAAATAGAGCCTTCTTATAACAGAAGGTACCTCACAGCCTCATGTTATTATCATAGCATTGCCCTAATAATCTAACATATATACACATATTTCTCCCTCCCAGCTACATGCAAAGTATCATCCTTTATATCCTTTTTCATACATATACATTACTTATTTGTAGCACACACAAAGTTTTTTTTTTTTTTTTTGATTGGCTCAAACTGTTGCATGTTTTACAAACAGCACATCATTGTTTGTTATACTGACATAACCACTTCTTTCAGTATCCACATGGAGACCCACATGGAGTCACAGGGGTTTGGTTTAACCTCTCAATTTGACAGTAAGTTTATATATTTTGTATAAAGTTGTATATTTTGTCTTGTACCTAATATAAGTCAGTGCTATACTTTATATACATTTATTGATGGTCATTTAAATGGTAATAGTGAGATAGTATACACATACATCTTTCCAATATGTAATATTCCCCACCTCATTGGTAGCTCTTTAAAACTTAATGCAATCTCCTATAAAGATATATATTTATATTATATAAAGGATAAAGGATGCCTTCTACAAATGTCAAAATGCTTTGCGAGTTGTTATATCATCTGCACAATTTAAGAAATAATGTACCTATACATATGTAGACAGAGGCTAAAGGTACCCTTACACTATACTTACCTTCCGGCAATGATTACTAGACATTCACCTGACCTGTCCTTTTTTTCTATCAATTGCAAAAGGAATGGCCTTGGCTGGAGCATCGTGGTAATGTCTAATCTACCTACCTAGTTCATGGCCAGGTAGATTGCAAAATTAAAAGGACTTTATAATATGTAAAATATCGTGCATTTAGTTCTTATTAGAGATGGGATCCGGGTCCGACACAAACCCGCATCTGAAACGTAACCCCTCGGTTCCCAAATCCGAAAGATCTGTCCGAATCCGGATGGATCCTACAGATTTCGGGACTTCGGAACAAATTTTTGAAGATTTTCAAATGTACGGAGCTATTTTTGATAATTTTCAAAAATATCTTCAAACGTTCGAAAATCTTCTAAAATACATTGGAAACTGGAAAGTGAGCTCCGATTGTATTTTCGAGGATTTTTGAAACTATGTAGTTTCGGACATCTTTAGTTGTTGTTATTCAGAACAGGGGGGATTGCGTCCTGACTCCAAACAGGAATCGGAAATTATCCCTGTATCGAGCTACAGTATATGTACTAAAATCAGTAAATTCTCAATATTATATAGTATCCCCGTACCAACCAGAACTACAGTATATGTATTAATACCAGTAATTCTCATTACTATATAGTATCCCTGTACCAACCAGAACTACAGTATATTTATTAATACCAGTAATTCTCAATATTATATAGTATCCCTGTACCAACCAGAACTACAGTATATGTATTAATACCAGTAATTCTCAATATTATATAGTATCCCTGTACCAACCAGAACTACAGTATATGTATTAAAACCAGTAATTCTCAATATTATATAGTATCCCCGTACCAACCAGAACTACAGTATATGTATTAATACCAGTAATTCTCAATATTATATAGTATCCCCGTACCAACCAGAACTACAGTATATGTATTAATACCAGTAATTCTCAATATTATATAGTATCCCTGTACCAACCAGAACTACAGTATATGTATTAATACCAGTAATTCTCAATATTATATAGTATCCCTGTACCAACCAGAACTACAGTATATGTATTAAAACCAGTAATTCTCAATATTATATATAATCCCTGTACCAACCAGAACTACAGTATATGTATTAATACCAGTAATTCTCAATATTATATAGTATCCCTGTACCAACCAGAACTACAGTATATGTATTAATACCAGTAATTCTCAATATTATATAGTATCCCTGTACCAACCAGAACTACAGTATATTTATTAATACCAGTAATTCTCAATATTTTTTAGTTTTAGAAACTTATCTAGCCTACTTTTAAAGCTGTTCAGTGAACTTGCCATTACCACATCTGCTGGAAGACAGTTCCAAAGTTTCACCATTCTCACTGTAGACAAATCTTTCCTAACCTGAAGATGAAACTTTTCTTCCAAAAAGAATGACCTATTAGTGAACAATGCACCAGGGAGTTTATTTTATGGCCCATTGATATATTTGTATAAAGTTATCATATCCCTGTGCAAACGCCACTTCTCCAATGTAAACATCCCTAACTTGGCTAATCTGTCTGCACAGTCAAGCCCCCCCATTCCCTTTATTAATTTAGTTGCCCTTCTCTGAATTGCTTCCATTTCCAAAATGTCCCTTTTGTATATGGGATTCCAAACTGCACTGCATATTCAAAATGAGGCCTTACCAGTGCATTGTAAAGAGGGAGAAAAATGTTTTTCTCCCTTGAATCTATTCCCCTTTTTATACAAGACAATATCTTGCTAGCTCTAGCCATGGCTGCAATAATGTACATAGAAATATATTAGGAGCACACTTCTATATATCCAATCTTTATTAATAAGCTGACATATAAACCCTCAACATATACATTACTTCATCCATTTGGAATATATGTAGATATATTTGCAAATAAACACATATCAGGGGTCGATCAATACAACACATATGAAGGGATACGTTAGCCTTATAGCATCTTCGATTATACACTATATGCTAAAGGACTCAGTATTAGTGCATAAGGTGGACTTGAACTAAACCTAAAGTGAGTGAATGCCCTAAAATAATATCCATTCAGCCATTCCTCCCTACTTTAGCCAAAAGGTAGGAAGAACACCGCTTCGGCACCCCACCACCAAACAACTCATGACCTATTCCTCATAAGCTACACCCATGCCATAACCATTTTGGGACCTACTGTAGCTCCAGGACGGTAAATTACTTGGTAAATAGGACCATGAGAAAGAAGGAGTATGGAACCTCCAACATTCACTATAGCAGAAATGGTCCTCATGTGTAGAGATGGCCGAACTTCCTAAACATTGGTTCATTTTAGAACTAAAGAACTTCAGTAAAAGGTCTATAGTTAGAAAACGGACCCAGTAAAGTAAATGGGGAAAAATAGTGAGAAAAGTTCTGCTAAAATACAGTTAAAATATCCATGGTAACTTACTGTAAATGGCTCTGGGACCTGGGAAATGGTCTGGGGAACACGTCACTATCACCAAAACTTGTTAAAACGTGAACTTTCCTCACGATTAGGCAATTGTCGGGCTTCCACATGGAATTTTCAAGGGTTACCGAAATCGCCACATTTGAAGGTTATTGCCTCATTCGAGGGTTACCGAAAGCCTCATTCGAGGGTTACCGAAAGCCTCATTCGAGGGTTACCGAAAGCCTCATTCGAGGGTTATGCCCAAATTGGCTAACTCTCGAATTCAGCCATAACCCTCAAATGTGACATTTGGTAACCCTCAAATTCAGCCAATGTAGTATTTGCTAACCTTCGAATGTAGCGTTCGCTAAACCTCGAATTCGGCGATAACGCTTGAAAGTACCAAATGTCGCATTCTATGGTTATGGAGCGATGAAGTCGAGGGCTATCGACTTATTATCGAAAATATGTCTGCGAGTTCAGGAAACAGAAAGTTTGTAGTTCGAGAGCTCTAAAAAATCCGGCTCAAATTCGGGTTAAAGTTTTGGTCCATCCCTACTCTTATGACAAGTGTGTGTGAGGGACTTTGTTACACCTTTGCTGTGAAAAGAGATTTGATTGTATTATTAATATACTTACTAGGTTTCTATTGGGGTAACACACATTCTAATCTTTTTTAGATGTTAATACTGAAATGTTTTCTTCATCCTACAATCTGGGTTTCCACATCTGTCCCTGTAAATGTTCACGCTACAAACCCACAGGCATCATTTGCAGCCCATTTGGATTGTTAATCTGCTGTATGCTGTAAACATATGGGGCTTTTTTCTAGACATCGATCTATAATTAGACAATCCTAAAGCTACAGCTCAATAAGAAATATTTACTAATATACCGTCATTTACTAGAGAACCATGCTAAAGAATATAGGGGCTGATGCAATCTGCAGCACCAAGTGAGATGTTATCTGACTGCAGTAACCCAGTAAAAAGCTAATATCTGATTGGTTGCTGCCAATTAATAGCACAGGCAAACTTTTGCTCTTACTGCATCAGCCCCATTGATTATATCAGTGTATTTTCCTTCCAAATCCACACGAGTAACTTTGAAACCCCACAACATTACAGTTACCATATTTACCTTAAGGGTGGAGCAAATTTTCAGTTTGATGAAATTAAGTCTTTTCATCCATTGATAAACATGCCCCATGACTGGGAAAAAGCTAACTCCCACCAGGGACCCCGGATGTCTCCCAAGGGGAAAAGAGCTACGTGATAAAAGATTATTTTATTTTATCTATTTCCTCACAACTGTTTGATGATTCTAAGCAACAAATCTTAAAGGACAATTATACTCTAAAAACAACCTCCATTCTCTTACAAGTACTCAGCATGAGGCTCCTCACCCCTAGGTACCATTTCTGTCTCCAGTAATACTTACCAAAAGATTCCCTCGCCGGTCAGGCCTAACTCCACCTTCCTGTCTGTCAGTAAAATGTCTAATGCGAAGGTGCGCTCTGCAAGACTGGAGATGCAGAATTAGACCGGACCAGTGAGGGAACCTTTTGAGAAGATAGGAGAAGGTAAGTATAATTGTCCTTTAAAATAATTTTCTTGGTATCTGTGTCTAATTCTGACATCATCTGATCAATGGGTCAGAAATTATAAATATTATAAATTTCATTGACTACGGGATTATATTCTGGACTTTGTCTCCAGAACTGACCTTATTAGTAGTAGTCAGCATGGAATTATGCGGAATAGATCTTGTCAAACTAACTTGCTTGGTTTTTAGGAAGAGGTGAGTAAGAATTTTGACTCTGACATAGCAGTGAATGTGGTATACTTGGATTTTACGAAAGCTTTTGATACTGTGCCACATAGGCGACTAATGTATAAACTGAGGACTGTTGGCCTTGAAGAAAACATTTGTTCATGGATACAGACTTGATTATTGGATTGCAAACAGAGAGTGGTGGTAAATAGAGCTATATCTATGTGGGCTAAAGTTCTAAGCGGAGTGCCTCGGGGTTCTGTACTGGGGCCGCTTCTGTTTAATCTGTTTATAAATGACTTAGTAGGGGGCATTGAGAGCAAGGTCTCTGTGTTTGCTGATGACACTAAACTATGCAGAGCTTTGGAACCTTCAAGTGATGTGCAAGTGTTGCAAGCAGACCTAGATAGATTATCAAAATGGGCAGCAGAATGGCAGATGAGATTCAATGTTGATAAATGTAAGGTGATGCATTTGGGATTTAATAATCCCTGTGCCACCTACACCATAAATAACTCTGTGTTAAGTGAATCTCTAATGGGAACAGATTTGGGGGTTCTGGTAGGTAACAGACTGGATACATTTCTAAAACTAAAAAATATAATGGAAAAAAAATGACTGGTCTTAATACATATACAGGGCTATGTACCAAGGCCCGCTATCGCAGAGAGGGTCTAAAGGTAACGGGCGTTGCTTGTATTTAATAAAGCGTTTGCGCTAGAAAGTCACGTTAACAGTTTAACGTGTGTTTTCGTACTAGAGTTGGGTGAGACTTGATACATTGCGTTATAATGAATAACCAACAGTTCTCACACCATTTCTTTCAGAATTAAAAGCCATAAAACGGAAACGTGGAGAGAATTTATTTTGCCTTATGTATTGTAAATGGGATTAAAAAAATATTTTACAAATATTTATAAAAAAAAAATATATATATACATATATATATACATATGTCTATCCATTCTCCATTACAATGTTACTACTATGTTACTATGACTATATAAAATGTATTCAGAGTGCATAGACAATAAATCTGATCTAATGTACTTTATATTGTCTCTAAAACTAATACAGTGCAATTGATTAGTTTAACCATTAGGTTTCCAACCTATGAGAAATGTTCATACATAAACTTATAACAATAAATATAACAATAGTATAGAGTATACAGACAAGGGGATAGGTGCAAGCAATGATACAGATAATTAAGAATAATTCCATAAATAAAAAAGTTCCATTAATAAGCAAAGAGTACATAAATGAAGGATAATTGTAAATTATATGGGGCAAAATGCACCCCTTAATATGCACAGGTCATGGAAATATAAGGTGACATTTCATATCTGTAAATTATACAATAAGTGTATGTTAACTCTTAATGGAAACACATTTTTGACTGCTGAGGGTTTTGTCCAGTTTTGCTGCATACTAGCTCCCTCTAGTGTTTGATTCTCTTTTACTCGCAAGTTATGTTTATGTTCTACTGAATGTTTTTTTTATTATTATTTTATTTATTAGTGTTTATGTTTCTTTACTGTAGAGGTTTTTGCAATAAAATCTTTAACCGTATAATATTCATCATATGACTTAGTAGAGTGGTTATTATAAAGACATTATCTACTGTTGCTCTCTTTATAATAAACTTAAGCCATCTATACTGTGTTTTTTTATTTATTTTAAATTGACCATTACTGGAACCTATAATTCTTCACAACCACCACCTTACCATTTTATTGTTGACCTGCTGGAATGGTGACAGAAATGTGATAGTTGATATGTGGGAAATTCTCTCCTGCTACCTCATAGTGAGTACTGAGCATGCTTGCCCTCATAAATAGTCTGGTCAGACAGAAGAATGAGTAGTTAAAAGAGGGAGGGGGGATACTGAGCCTGAACAAAGCAAGTACTGGATTAAAGGCATGCAGCAATACACACACCCCCTATGCTGTCAAATATAAGGATATAATCAATCTCCGAGGTGACTTCAAATCTTCTATTTTATATTTTAAAGTGAATAGTGCATTATTTCCTATAAAAGCCATGTGACAAAATTGACATAACTATGCACTTTAAAATATAAGGATATTAGTAGTTCCGTGACCTATATGAAATGCCTGTGCCCTAGTGCATTCTTCTATATGGTCACGTAAACCCTTGTTGATTTATCCCTAATCCCAGTATTTTACAATAGTGCATGCTGTGTTCACCATGAGCCATATTTATAAAGAAGCACTATTCTCCCCCAGATTTAGCGATTAGTTTTATTTGTTTTTTTGCTATATTGATAATGAGACAGTCAACCAAGGCTGTAACTGCTAACAATGTCGTACAAGGGGGACAATAAATAAATACATAAATATATAACTAAGTATGAGCATCATGAAAAATACAAGTGCTTGAAACATGTTACATAAAGAAAGAGCTCCCTGTCCCATAGAGCTTACAATCTAATTAGGGTAACATACAGATACATAGGTGCAGTGTTAACAGTCCTGTGCTGTGCTGTGCTAGAGGATGAGAGGTTGGATTTAAACTTGTTTATTGAGGTTTCTTGACGAAGAGAGATGGGAATAGAATTCCAGAGGACGGGAGCCACAAGAGAAAAAGGGTGAAGGCGAGAGAGGCAGCGTGAGTGGGGGGTCAGTATAAGAGATGGTTAGTGTGGGACCTGTATATGGGCTAGGCCACACAATTTTTCTGCGTTTGCATTTTTTTCATATCATTGAAAACGCAGCAACGTACCAAAAATGCGCGGGTCCGTTGCGATTTGCGTTGCGCATTTTAAGTCACAATCGCATGCGTTTTTCAATACTGAATGAAAAAAACGCCCGCGCAAACGCAACGAAATCACACATGAAATCGCAGGCAATTCCGTGTGCGATTGAGTTTGCGTTGCAGTGTGGCCGTGCCCTAAGAGGTTGACTGCTCTTTAACCTGCTGCCTCCTCTGCACATGCTCAAGCTTACAAAATGCTGATTGGGCAGAGGGAGGAGGCAGGTACCTTTCGGAATGGAAGAAAAATTATCATGAAACATCTAGTTACAAATGCAGGTAATAAACTGAGGGGAGATAACCGATAAGTCACCAGTTTTTTTTTTAAGGGTGGACAAGCCTTCCTGACTGTATATTTCATAGGTTAGAAATAATAGACTATATGGCCAAAAGTATGTATTACAGTAATCTATGCAATGAGACTGGGAATGTTGACCAGCAGATTTTAGAACATGGCTGCTGGGACTACAAACAACTCCCCCCCCCCCCCCCCCCCCCCCCACACCACACCCAGATGGTTAACCCCCAAATTCACGGTGGACGTAAGGCTTTCCTGGGTTCTGCAAAATCCAGATTTATGTCTCGGTTTGCTTGCCTTTGTGAATAGTGATCTTTGGTACATACAGTATGCAGCATCTTGGCATATAAACCCAGTTAGTGAGCACATAACCAACAGTCTTTGCTATAGACATTTTGTCATTCGGTAGCGAACGTTGCAGCCAAAGACATAAGAAAATGACCCTTAATGGTACATACAATAACAGGGAGATGAATTGTGCATTAATGGAAGCTAAATGATTTTAACTGCCATGTTTAATTCTTCATTTATGAAGCTTGGTCGTTTCTAGGCTCTTTGTTTCATTAGGAAATGTTGTTGGGCTCTAGGGAAATTTAGAATGTTGTGTTCCTTGTTTGATACTGAAAAGATGTGAAACCTCCATGTTTAGAAATGCTCTTTGGTTCTATTTCAGTCTATTGATGCATTCTGCAAGACATCTAAATCAACTTGCTAATGAAGCTTAATTAAAATGTGATCTTGTTACAGAGGCGGATAATGCAAAACGCCCCTAACTCCTTAAAAACTCGCAGTTGTGTCTCGTTATTACAGTCACACCAGCACAACAATGCATAGACCGTATAAATATTTATACGCATTACCTCCTCGATGAATGGCGCTGGCATTCGGCAATTAAAAACTGCCTGTGAAAAGTTGCTGTACTTAAAGGTTAAGTGTTCTACTAAGGAGGCATACTGTTTCCTCTGACAGATGACAGTGGCTAAGCCATCTGCTGTATTAGGAAGCAGATCTGTTGGCCACGCTCTTTCTAGCTGCCTATCAATAGGTGGCACGCTAAGAGGTGGTCAGTGCCTGCAAGCCAGATGTGAGCAGGATGCAGAGGGCAGAGGGATATCGGCTTCTCCTGCAGATATTCAGTGAAACAATAATCCAGAAGGAGTTATGTTCCGGATGTTGTTGCATATATTTGCAGTCCCTAAGGCAATTCTTATTATGAATGCAATGTTGGCACTGTAATAATATCCATAGCAAACACGTCTGCCTTTATATAGTGATTTTTTTTTTTCTTAATTGTGTGTTTGTAAATAATTTAGTTTAAAAAAAGCTTCTTAATGCAGATTAATTTGTAAATGATGGCGAATATGCATTTTGTATAAGGAGAATCATGGATTTCAATTAATTAATAGTTCATTTTAATTATTAATATTTTAAGTAGAAATGATCGTAGGTGTTAGGTGGTAACTAATATATATTTCAGTTATCACCTGCCTGATATGGAAAGTCCATCTGCGCTTATTGGGAGATATTGGGAATATTGACAAGGACTCACAACCCTAAATGTATGGGCCTTCTCCTGATAGATGTACTGAATAAACTGAGCCAACGATCTGTGATCTATATAAAACTTTGGGGCTCATGTAGGTGTTGGGGGATAGATGGCTGTCTAGTACTAGAGATGGACTAGAACTCGAACTCAAACCCGAGTTTGCGCCAAACTATTCGGCTTCTGGAACTATCCTGGACCTGGGTTTTCAATACTTTCCGTACTTTCGATAATTATCGAAAGTTCGAACATTCGAGGCGTGCAAATTGCAAGTAAAATGTCTATTATACCAATACACAAGTAAATATCGAATTATCGAATCCGCGAGTAAAATGTCTATTATACCTATACGCAAGTAAATATCGAATATCAAATCCGCAAGTAAAATGTCTATTATACCAATACGTTAGTAAATATCGAATATCAAATCCGCGAGTAAAATGTCTATTATACCAATACGCGAGTAAATATTGAATATCGAATCTGCGAGTAAAATTTCTATTATACCTATATGCGAGTAAATATCGAATTATCGAATCCGCGAGTAAAATGCAATACACAAGTAAATATCGAATAATCGAATCCGCGAGTAAAATGTCTATTAAACCAATATGCAAGTAAATATCGAATATCGAATCCGCTAATAAAATGTCTATTATACCTATACGCGATTTAAATATCGAATAATCGAATCCGCAAGTAAAATGTCTATTATACCTATACGCGAGTAAATATCGAATATCGAATCCGCAAGTAAAATATCTATTATACCAATACACGAGTAAATATCGAATAATCGAATCAGCAAGTAAAATGTCTATTATACATATACGCGAGTAAATATCGAATATCGAATCCACGAGTAAAATGTCTATTATACCTATACGCGAGTGAATATCGAATAATCGAATCCGCGAGTAAAATGTCTATTATACCTATACACGAGTAAATATTGAATATCGAATCCGCGAGTAAAATGTCTATTATACCAATACGTGAGTAAATATCGAATATCGAATCCGAGATTAAATGTCTATCATACTAATACGCAAGTAAATATCGAATATCGAATCCCCGAGTAAAATGTCTATTATACCAATACGCGAGTAAATATCGAATAATCGAATCCGCAAGTAAAGATGAAACTCCTATCATACTTACCGAGAGTTTCCTTTCCTGGCCATCCCTCCAGGCAGCATAAACAAAATGGGTAGCTTCCCTCTGCCTAATTGGACAGAAGAAAAAACAAACCTCCCTACATAAACTCCACCCCCCTGGCTCACCTTGTCTGATTCTTAAGCAATCTGAAAGACAATCTAATAAGGGAGGGTGCTGCCTGGAGGGATGGCCAGGAAAGGAAACTCTCGGTAAGTATGATAGGAGTTTCATCTTTCCTGGCCATCCCCAGGCAGCATAAACAAAATGGGATATACCCAAGCAATATCCAGGGTGGGGAATAAAAATACAATGACTCAAAGCAAAAGGAACTTTTACTCAGTTACAGACTGTAAGACTTTACGTCCAAATAAGGATTTGGAAATTAATTTGACGTTCATTCTATAATGCCTAATGAACGTACTAGGCGTAGCCCAATTAGCCGCCTGGCAGATATCCTCTGCCGATGCTCCCTCTTCTGCCACCCAAGAGGTTGAAGTCCCTCTTGTGGAATGTGCTGAGATCCCTTTAGGAGGTACCAAGCTCTGAACTTCGTAGGCTCTACAAATTGCTCTAACAATCCACCTTCTGACTGTGGAAACTGTAGCTGCTTTGCCTTTATTAGCCCCTGCAGTATTATGAAGAGGTTATCCGAAGATCTAAGAGACTTACATCCAACCCTTGCATGTCACTATCCTCAGACTGTTCTCCTTGCTCAATTGCTGGTATAACTATTGGCTCATTCATGTGAAATCTGGAAATAACCTTGGGAAGGAAGTCTTCCGGAAGATGGAAGATGATTACCTTTGGAAGTATATTCATATATGGTGGTTTAATAGAAAGTGCTGTTATTTCACATGCTCTCCGTTCTGAAGTAAGAGCAAGCAGTAGGACTGTTTTGAGAGTCAAATCAGTTAAGGAGGACAATTGACTGGGCTCAAAGGGCAGGCCAGCTAAGCCCTTTAGAACAGTCGGCAAATCCCAGGGTGGCAACAATCTCTTTTTTGGAGGCCTAATCCCCAAGGCCCCTTGGAAAAATCTTTTGACTAACTCCTGATCAAATAGTCTTCTACCTAGGCAAGCTGACAAAGCTGATGTCTGTACTTTGAGAGTACTTACACTTAAGCCCCTATCTAGCCCCTGTTGTAGGAACTGCAGAATCTGTGGAATGGATGGCATCTCTATTGGCATCTGTCTGCTTTCCACCCATGATTTGTAAGTCTCCCATATAGCGGAGTATCTTGAAGAGGTAGAACTCTTCCTAGACCTCAGGAGTGTCTCTATTACTTCTCCTGAACAACCAGCTTCAGCTAGACTTCCCCTTTCAAGTTCCAGGCTGCTAATTGGAAGACCTCCGGGTTGGGATGAAACAGGTTGCCCTGACATAATAGATCTTTCACTGGTGGGAGATGGAGAGGAGGCTCTACCGCTAGTCTCCTCAGTAAGGGGTACCATGGCCTCCTTGGCCAATTTGGCAGAATTGCTATTACCCTTATCTTGGAGATCAGGATCTTCCTTAATGTTTTGAAGATTAACGGGGTTGGCGGGAAAACATAGGCCTATAGATGGTCCCAACTCTGGCTCAGAGAATCTATTGCCACTGCCCCCTTCTGATAATATCGGGAAAAGAACCTTTGAACTTTGGCATTCTGACTGGTGGCCATCAGGTCCCACTCTGGCTTCCACCACCTGTCTGTTATCTGGAGAAAGATCCCGCTGTTCAGACTCCATTCTCCACTGTCCAGGTTTCTCCTGGACAATTGGTCTGCCAGTTGATTCTGCAACCCTGGAATATGCACAGCCATTAGGTCCAGGAGATTGAGGCATGCCAACTCCAGAATTGGTTCTACTTCGCGTATCAGTGGCATACTTCTCGTTCCCCCCTGTTTCCTGATGTAGGACACTGCTGCCGCGTTGTCTGTCCTTATGCATATTGATGTGGACTGAATTCTTGGTAAAAAGGCTTTGAGGGCTAGATAGATTGCCCTGAGTTCCAACTGAGCAGATGGGAGAGAGGAAAGGTCTGATTCCCATATACCTTGTACCCACTGGTGACCTATATGGGCTCCCCATCCTCTCCCCGATGCATCAGTGAACAGGTAGATCCAGTCCGGATCTATCAAGGATGTTCCCCTGCGAAGATTTACCGGCTGCCTCCATCACTGCAGAGCTTCCTTCAAGACCGCGAAAAGACCCGCGACCGCTAACAGCTAACAGGGGGAGCGGACCACAGTGTTACCTGGCCAGAGACGCGCATATCGAATCCGCAAGTAAAATGTCTATTATACCTATATGCGAGTAAATATCGAATATCGAATCCGCGAGTAAAATGTCTATTATACCTATACGCGATGTAAATATCGAATAATCGAATCCGCAAGTAAAATGTCTATTATACCTATACGCGAGTAAATATCGAATATCGAATCCGCAAGTAAAATGTCTATTATACCAATACGCAAGTAAATATCGAATAATCGAATCCGCGAGTAAAATGTCTATTATACCAATACGCGAGTAAATATCCAATATCGAATCTGCAAGTAAAATGTCTACTATACCAATACGCGAGTAAATATCGAATAATCGAATCCGCAAGTAAAATGTCTATTATACCTATACGCGAGTAAATATCGAATATCGAATCCGCAAGTAAAATGTCTATTATGCCAATACGCAAGTAAATATCAAATATCGAATCCACAAGTAAAATGTCTATTATACCTATATGCGAGTAAATATCGAATAATCGAATCCGCAAGTAAAATGTCTATTATACCAATACGCGAGTAGATATCGAATATCGAATCCGCAAGTAAAATGTCTATTATACCTATACGACGAGTAAATATCGAATAATCGAATCCGCAAGTAAAATGTCTATTATACCAATACCGAGTAAATATCGATAATCGAATCCGCAGATAAAATGTCTATTATACCAATACGCAGTAGTAAATATACGAATATGCGAATCCTCGAGTAAAATGTCTATTATACCAATACGCAAGTAAATATCGAATATCAAATCCGCAAGTAAAATGTCTATTATACCAATACGCGAGTAAATAACGTATGGATCCTCGAGTAAAATGTCTATTATATACAATACGCAAGTAAATATCAAATATCGAATCCACGAGTAAAATGTCTATTATACCAATACGCGAGTAAATAACGAATATGGAATCCTCGAGTAAATGTCTATTATACCAATACGCAAGTTAATATCGAATATCAAATCGCAAGTAAAATGTCTATTATACAAATACGCGAGTAAATATCGAATTCAAATCCGCGAGTAAAATGTCATTATACCAATACGCAAGTAAATGCGAATATCGAATCCGCAAGTAAAATGTCTATTATACCATACGCAGTAAATATGAATATCGAATCCGCAAGTAAAATGTCTATTATACAATACGCAAGTAAATATCGAATATCGAATCCGCAAGTAAATGTCTATTGTACCTATACGCTATAAATATGAATGCGCAAGTAAAATGTCTATTATACCTATACGCGAGTAAATATTGAATATCGAATCGCGAGAGTAAAATGTCTATTATACCAATACGCAGTAAATATCGAATCGAATCCACGAGTAAATGTTCTATTATACCTATAAGCGAGTAAATATCGAATTATCGAAACGCAAGTAAAAGTCTATTATACCTATACGCGAGTAAATATTGATATCGAATCCGCGAGTAAAATGTCTATTATACCAATACGCGAGTAAATATCGAATTATCGAATCCGCAAGTAAAATGTCTATTATACCTATACGCGAGTAAATATCGAATTGTGGAATCCGCAAGTAAAATGTCTATTATACCTATACGCGAGTAAATATCGAATATCGAATCCACAAGTTTGTTATAATAATTATCGAATGTTCGAACGCAAGAGCCCGAAAGTAGCGCGTGAGAGTAAAATCGAGTTTTGGAAAGTCCTGGATATTTGAACATGTTCCCCAGACCATTTCCCAGGTCCCACGGCCATTTACATTAAGTTACCATTGATATTTTAATTGTATTTCATTAGAACTTTTCGGACTATTTGACTCCCAATGACTTTAATGGGTCCATTTTCGAACTTTCCATATAGTTCAAAAGTTCGAAAACGGACCGAACTTTTGAAAGTCCGTCCATCTCTATCTAGTACACGGTTTGCTTTACTGATATGAAGACCAATTACTTGGAACTATACTAACCTAGGGCCTTCAACCGTCTTTCACAATGTGCGAAAGCCAAAATCTTGGAGGTGCGCATGTGGGAGAATTGGAGGAGGTGTGCGCATGGGGGTTTGTGCACGAGGTGCGTGCACTGCAGGGTTTGCTAATTTATTTCTATTTGACAAGAATGTCAGTTGGGCTGGGTGTACTCTACTAAGGGTTGCTAGATTTTTTTCCCCCTCGAGCGGGAGGTGGGCCGAGGTGGATCTAGGGATTAGGCCGTGAGTGGAGGCGGGGTTAGGGGCATAATAGGGGGGGAGTGGGTGTTCCAGAGCTGTCAGGGTCGGTGTCTGGATAGGATTTTGTCCCTCGCTGCAGGACTTGGGATTTTGTCCCTGCAGTCGGGACAATCCCGTCCAAATAGGGACGCCTGACAACCCTGAGCCATGTCTTCAAGAACCTAAAGCTGCAATGCTAGTCCCAAAAAAGCAAGCGTAAGAGCAGCAGATTAAAAAAAATTAAAAGTCCAGCAGAATAAAGCAAACCTTGAAGTGGTAGTTGGGCTTAAATTAATTTGGCCAAGTTCTTGTACTCATTGTTTTCATTTATCCAGAGAGCAGGGAAGGGTTTTTAGTTGCAATATGAAGGTTATATAAGATGTAAGCTACTCAACTGTATGTAATTGGATGTGCATTAGGCTTCTACTTTTTGTGTGTTGGGTTCACACTGACCAGATTGACCACCTTGGATGTAATTTCAGTTGATTGGGTCAAAATGTGGTCCAGACAGAGCAATTTCCATCAGACAATCCATCAGGTTTACTTATCAGTAGTTAGTCTGAAGGGAATATTGTATCTGAGTTGGCCCTTGTGTATACAGCCTTAGAAGTGGGCAGCCCGGTGTACATGTAAGTCAATGGGCCATATTTATAAAACATTGTTATCGTTATCATAAAAATAACGATCGGTGTTCTAAGATATGGACCGTTATTTTACGATATCGACCATAATCCTATGATATTGCTACAGTTAATCTACAGTACCGATATTGTAAAATACCGATCGTTATGGTAAAATACCGATCGTTATCGTAGAATACCGATCGTTATCGTAAAGTACCGATCGTTATCGTAAAATACAGACCGTTATCGTAAAATACCGACCGTTATCGTAGAATACCGACCGTTATCGTGGTTGAGACTTGATACATTGCTTAGAGATGAACACCAACAGTTCTCACACCATTTCTTTCAGAATTAAAAGCCATAAAACGGAAACGTGGAGAGAATTTATTTTGCCTTATGTATTGTAAATGGGATTAAAAAAATATTTTACAAATATTTATAAAAAAAAAAATATATATATACATATATATATACATATGTCTATCCATTCTCCATTACATGTTACTACTATGTTACTATGACTATATAAAAGTATTCAGAGTGCTCATAGACAAAATCTGATCTAATGTACTTTATATTGTCTCTAAAACTAATACAGTGCAATTGATTAGTTTAACCATTAGGTTTCCAACCTATGAGAAATGTTCATACATAAACTTATAAAAAAATATAAACAATAGTATAGAGTATACAGACAAGGGGATAGGTGCAAGCAATGATACAGATAATTAAGAATAATCCATAAATAAAAAAGTTCCATTAATAAGCAAAGAGTACATAAATGAAGGATAATTGTAATTATATGGGGCAAAAGCACCCCTTAATATGCACAGGTCATGGAAATATAAGGTGACATTTCATATCTGTAAATATAAATAAGTGTATGTTAACTCTTAATGGAAACACATTTTGACTGCTGAGGTGGTTTGTCCAGTTTGCTGCATACTAGCTCCTCTAGTGTTTGATTCTCTTTACTCGCAAGTTATGTTTATGTTCTACTGAATGTTTTTTTTATTATTATTTATTTATTAGTGTTTATGTTTCTTTACTGTAGAGGTTTTTTGCAATAAAATCTTAACCGTATAATATTCATCATATGACTTAGTAGAGTGGTTATTATAAAGACCTTATCTACTGTTGCTCTCTTTATATAAACTTAAGCCATCATAACTGTGTTTTTTTATTTATTTTAAATTGACCATTACTGGAACCTATAATTCTTCACAACCACCACCTTACCATTTATTGTTGACCTGCTGGAATGGTGACAGAAATGTGATAGTTGATATGTGGGAATTCTCTCCTGCTACTCATGTGAGTACTGAGCATGCTTGCCCTCATAAATAGTCTGGTCAGCAGAAGAATAGAGTAGTTAAAAGAGGGAGGGGGGATACTGAGCCTGAACAAAGCAAGTACTGGATTAAAGGCATGCAGCATAAACACACCCCTATGCGTCAAATATAAGGATAAATCAATCTCCGATGCTTCGTACATAACTGTACTATTGTTTGGAATATGATATCTTATCACTAAAAGCATGTGACAAAATTGACATAACTATGCACTTTAAAATATAAGGATTTAGTAGTTCCGTGACCTATATGAAATGCCTGTGCCCTAGTGCATCTTCTATATGGTCACGTAAACCCTTGTTGATTTATCCCTATCCATCCCTTATATCCCAGTGCAGTGTTTTCACACCATGAGCATATTTATAAAGAGCACTATTCTCCCCAGATTTAGCGATTAGTTTTATTTGTTTTTTTGCTATATTGATGAGACAGTCAACCAAGGCTGTAACTGCTAACAATGTCGTACAAGGGGGACAATAAATAAATACATAAATATATAACTAAGTATGAGCATCATGAAAAATACAAGTGCTTGAAACATGACATAAAGAAAGAGCTCCCTGTCCATAGAGCTTACAATCTAATTAGGGTAACATACAGATACATAGGTGCAGTGTTAACAGTCCTGTGCTGTGCTGTGCTAGAGGATGAGAGGTTGGATTTAAACTTGTTATTGAGGTTCTTGACGAAGGGATGGGAATAGAATTCCAGAGGACGGGAGCCACAAGAGAAAAGGGTGAAGGCGAGAGAGGCAGCGTGAGTGGGGGGTCAGTATAAGAGATTGGTGTTTGGACCTGTATATGGGCTAGGCCACACAATTTTCTGCGTTTGCATTTTTTTCATATCATTGAAAACGCAGCAACGTACCAAAAATGCGCGGGTCCGTTGCGATTGCGTTGCGCATTTTAAGTCACAATCGCATGCGTTTTTCAATACTGAATGAAAAAAACGCCCGCGCAAAGCAACGAAATCACACATGAAATCGAGGCAATTCCGTGTGGATTGAGTTTGCGTTGCAGTGTGGCCGTGCCCTAAGAGGTTGACTGCCTTTTAACCTGCTGCCTCCTCTGCACATGCTCAAGCTTACAAAATGCTGATTGGGCAGAGGGAGGAGGCAGGTACCTTTCGGAATGGAAGAAAAATTATCATGAAACATCTAGTACAAATGCAGGTAATAAACTGAGGGGGAGATAACCGATAAGTCACCAGTTTTTTTTTAAGGGGGGACAAGCCTTCCTGACTGTATATTCATAGGTTAGAAATAATAGACTATATGGCCAAAAGTATGTATTACAGTAATCTATGCAAGAGACTGGGAATGTTGACCAGCAGATTTTAGAACATGGCTGCGGGACTACAAACAAACCCCCCCCCCCCCCCACACACACACACACACCACACCCAGTGGTTAACCCCCAAATTCACGGTGGACGTAAGGCTTTCCTGGGTTCTGCAAAATCCAGATTTATGTCTCGGTTTGCTTGCCTTTGTGAATAGTGATCTTTGGTACTACAGTATGCAGCATCTTGGCATATAAACCCAGTTAGTGAGCACATAACCAACAGTCTTTGCTATAGACATTTTGTCATTCGGTAGCGAACGTTGCAGCCAAAGACATAAGAAAATGACCCTAATGGTACATACAATAACAGGGAGATGAATGTGCATTAATGGAAGCTAAAATGATTTTAACTGCCATGTTTAATTCTTCATTTATGAACTGGCGTTTTCTCTAGGCTCTTTTTCATTAGGAAATGTTGTTGGGCTCTAGGGAAATTTAGAATGTTGTGTTCCTTGTTTGATACTGAAAAGAGTGAAACCTCCATGTTTAGAAATGCTCTTTGTTCTATTTCAGTCTATTGATGCATTCTGCAAGACATCTAAATCAACTTGCTAATGAAGCTTATTAAAATGTGATCTTGTTACAGAGGCGGATAATGCAAAACGCCCTAACTCCTTAAAAACTCGCAGTTGGTTGTTATCACTCCATCAGTCACCAGCATCAACAATGTATAGACGTATAAAATTTTATACGCATTACCTCCTCGATGAATGGCGCTGGCATTCGGCAATTAAAACTGCCTGTGAAAAGTTGCTGTACTTAAAGGTTAAGTGTTCTACTATAGAAGAGTGCGATACTGTTTCCTCTGAAGATGACAGTGGCTAAGCCATCTGCTGATTAGGAAGCAGATCTGTTGGCCACGCTTTCTAGCTGCCTATCAATAGGTGGCACGCTAAGAGGTGGTCAGTGCCTGCAAGCCAGATGTGAGCAGGATGCAGAGGGCAGAGGGATATCGGCTTCTCCTGCAGATATCAGTGAAACAATAATCCAGAAGGAGTTATGTTCCGGATGTTGTTGCATATATTTGCAGTCCCTAAGGAATTCTTATTATGAATGCATGTTGGCACTGTAATAATATCCATAGCAAACACGTCTGCCTTTATATAGTGATTTTTTTTTTTCTAATTGTGTGTTTGTAAATAATTTAGTTAAAAAAAGCTTCTTAATGCAGATTATTTGTAATGATGGCGAATATGCATTTTGTATAAGGAGAATCATGGATTTCAATAATTAATAGTTCATTTTAATTATTAATATTTTAAGTAGAAATGATCGTAGGTGTTAGGTGGTAACTAATATAATTTCAGTTATCACCTGCCTGATATGGAAAGTCCTCATCTGCGCTTATTGGGAGATATGGGAATATTGACAAGGACTCACAACCCTATGTATGGGCCTTCTCCTGATAGATGTGAATAAACTGAGCCAACGATCTGTGATCTATATAAAACTTTGGGCTCATGTAGGTGTTGGGGGATAGATGGCTGTCTAGTACTAGAGATGGACTAGAACTCGAACTCAAACCCGAGTTTGCGCCAAACTATTCGGCTTCTGGAACTATCCTGGACCTGGGTTTTCAATACTTTCCGTACTTTCGATAATTATCGAAAGTTCGAACATTCGAGGGCGTGCAAATTGCAAGTAAAATGTCTATTATACCAATACAAGTAAATATCGAATTATCGAATCCGCGAGTAAAATGTCTATTATACCTATACGCAAGTAAATATCGAATATCAAATCCGCAAGTAAAATGTCTATTATACCAATACGTTAGTTAGTAATATCGAATATCAAATCCGCGAGTAAAATGTCTATTATACCAATACGCGATAAATATTGAATATCGAATCTGCGGTATAAATTTCTATTATACCTATATGCGAGTAAATATCGAATTATCGAATCCGCGAGTAAATGCAATACACAAGTAAATACTGAATAATCGAATCGCGAGAAAATGTCATTATTAAACCAATATGCAAGTAATATACGATATCGAATCCGATAAAATGTCTATTATACCTATACGCGATTTAAATATCGAATAATCGCAATCCGCAAGTAAAATGTCATTATACCTATACGCGAGTAAATATCAATATCGAATCCGCAAGTAAAATATCTATTATACCAATACACGAGTAAATATCGAATAATCGAATCAGCAAGTAAAATGTCTATTATACATATACGCGAGAATATCGAATATCGAACCCCGAGTAAATGTCTATTATACCTATACGCGAGTGAATATCGAATAATCGAATCCGCGAGTAAAATGTCTATTATACCTATACCGAGTAAATATTGAATATCAATCCGCGAGTAAAATGTCTATTATACCAATACGTGAGTAAATATCGAATATCGAATCCGAGATTAAATGTCTATCATACTAATACGCAAGTAAAATCGAATATCGAATCCCCGAGTAAAATGTCTATTATACCAATACGCGAGTAATATCGAATAATCGAATCCGCAAGTAAAGATGAAACTCCTACATAACTTACCGAGAGTTTCCTTTCCTGGCCATCCCTCCAGGCAGCAAACAAAATGGGTAGCTTCCCTCTGCCTAATTGGACAGAAGAAAAAAACAAACCTCCCTACATAAACTCCACCCCCCTGGCTCACCTTGTCTGATTCTTAAGCAATCTGAAAGACAATCTAATAAGGGAGGGTGCTGCCTGGAGGGATGGCCAGGAAAGGAAACTCTCGGTAAGTATGATAGGAGTTTCATCTTTCCTGGCCATCCCAGGCAGCATAAACAAAATGGGATATACCCAAGCAATATCCAGGGTGGGGAAAAAAATACAATGACTCAAAGCAAAAGGAACTTTACTCAGTTACAGACTGTAAGACTTACGTCCAAATAAGGATTTGGAAATTAATTTGACGTTATCTATAATGCCTAATGAACGTACTAGGCGTAGCCCATTAGCGCCTGGCAGATATCTCTGCCGATGCTCCTCTTCTGCCACCCAAGAGGTTGAAGTCCCTCTTGTGGAATGTGCTGAATCCCTTTAGGAGGTCAGCGTACCAAGCTCTGAACTTCGTAGGCTCTAAAATTGCTCTAACAATCCACCTTCTGACTGTGGAAACTGTAGCTGCTTTGCCTTTATTAGCCCCTGCAGTATTATGAAGAGTTATCCGAGATCTAAGAGACTTACATCCAACCCTTGCATGTCACATCTCAGACTGTTCTCCTTGCTCATTGCTGGATAACTATTGTATCATGTGAAATCTGGAAATAACCTTGGGAAGGAAGTCTTCCGGAAGATGGAAGATGATTACCTTTGGAGATATTCATATATGGTGGTTAATATGAAAGTGCTGTTATTTCACATGCTCTCCGTTCTGAAGTAAGAGCAAGCAGTAGGACTGTTTTGAGGTCAAATCAGTTAAGGAGGACAATTGACTGGGCTCAAAGGGCAGGCCAGCTAAGCCTTTAGAACAGTCGGCAAATCCCAGGGTGGCAACAATCTCTTTTTTGGAGGCCTAATCCCCAAGGCCCTTGGAAAAATCTTTTGACTAACTCCTGATCAAATAGTCTTCTACCTAGGCAAGCTGACAAAGCTGATGTCTGTACTTGAGAGTACTTACACTAAGCCCCTATCTAGCCCCTGTTGTAGGAACTGCAGAATCTGTGGAATGGATGGCATCTCTATTGGCATCTGTCTGCTTTCCACCCATGATTTGTAAGTCTCCCATATAGCGGAGTATCTTGAAGAGGTAGAACTCTTCCTAGACCTCAGGAGTAGTGTTCTATTACTTCTCCTGAACAACCAGCTTCAGCTAGACTTCCCTTTCAAGTTCCAGGCTGCTAATTGGAGACCTCCGGTTGGGGATGAAACAGGTTGCCCTGACATAATAGATCTTTCACTGGTGGGAGATGAGAGGAGGCTCTACCGCTAGTCTCCTCAGTAAGGGTACCATGGCCTCTTGGCCAATTTGGCAGAATTGCTATTACCCTTATCTTGGAGATCAGATCTTCCTTAATGTTGAAGATAACTTGGGAGTTGAATCTTAATCCCTATCTTTGATTTTTCGATACCTTGAAAATTAATTATTTATCTCAGTTTGGTGGCTTTGAAGTAGAATATAGCACCAAGCAATACCGAACGTTGGTTGGATTGGCGGGGAAAACATAGGCCATAGTGGTCCCAACTCTGGCTCAGAGAATCTATTGCCACTGCCCCCTTCTGATATATCGGGAAAGAACCTTGAAATTTGGCATTCTGACTGGTGGCCATCAGGTCCCACTCTGGCTCAACACCTGTGTTATCTGGAGAAAATCCGCTGTTCAGACTCCATTCTCCACTGTCCAGGTTTCTCCTGGACAATTGGTCTGCCAGTTGATTCTGCAACCCGGATATGCACAGCCATTAGGTCCAGGAGATTGAGGCATGCCAACTCCAGAATTGGTTCTACTTCGCGTATCAGTGGCATACTTCTCGTTCCCCCCTGTTTCCTGATGTAGGACACTGCTGCCGCGTTGTCTGTCCTTATGCATATTGATGTGGACTGAATTCTTGGTAAAAAGGCTTTGAGGGCTAGATAGATTGCCTGAGTTCCAAATGAGCAGATGGGAGAGAGGAAAGGTCTGATCCCATATACCTTGTACCCACTGGTGACCTATATGGGCTTCCCATCCTCTCCCCGATGCATCAGAACAGGTAGATCCAGTCGGATCTATCCAGGATGTTCCCTGCGAAGATTTACCGGCTGCCTCCATCAATGCAGAGCTTCCTTCAAGACCGCGAAAAAGACCCGCGACGCTAACAGCTAACAGGGGGAGCGGACCACAGTGTTACTGGCCAAGAGAGCGCATATCGAATCCGAAGTAAAATGTCTATTATACCTATATGCGAGTAAATATCGAATATCGAATCCGCGAGTAAATGTCTATTATACCTATACGCGATGTAAATATCGAATAATCGAATCCGCAAGTAAAATGTCTATTAACCTATACGCGAGTAAATATCGAATATCGAATCCGCAAGTAAAAGTCTATTATACCAATACGCAAGTAAATATCGAATAATCGAATCCGCGGGAAAATGTCTATTATACCAATACGCGAGTAAATATCCATATCGAATCTGCAAGTAAAATGTCTACTATACCAATACGCGAGTAAATATCGAATAATCGAATCCGCAAGTAAATGTCTATTTACCTATACGCGAGTAAAAATCGAATATCGAATCCGCAAGTAAATGTCTATTATACCAAACGCAAGTAAATATCGAATAATCGAATCCGCGAGTAAAGTCATTATACCAATACGCGAGTAAATATCCAATATCGATTGCAAGTAAAATGTCTACTATACCAATACGCGGTAAATATCGAATAATCGAATCGCAAGTAAAATGTCTATTATACCTATACGCGAGTAAATATCGAATATCGAATCCGCCAAGTAAAATGTCTATTATGCAATACGCAAGTAAATATAAAATATCGAATCCACAAGTAAATGTCTATTATACCTATATGCGAGGAATATCGAATAATCGAATCCGCAAGTAAAATGTCTATATACCAATACGCGAGTAGATATCGAATATCGAATCCGCAAGTAAAATGTCTATTATACCTATACGCGAGTAAATATCGAATAATCGAATCCGCAAGTAAAATGTCTATTATACCAATACACGAGTAAATATCGAATAATCGAATCCGCAAGTAAAATGTCTATTATACCAATACGCGAGTAAATAACGAATATGGAATCCTCGAGTAAAATGTCTATTATACCAATACGCAAGTAAATATCGAATATCAAATCCGCAAGTAAAATGTCTATTATACCAATACGCGAGTAAATAACGAATATGGAATCCTCGAGTAAAATGTCTATTATACCAATACGCAAGTAAATATCAAATATCGAATCCACGAGTAAAATGTCTATTATACCAATACGCGAGTAAATAACGAATATGGAATCCTCGAGTAAAATGTCTATTATACCAATACGCAAGTAAATATCGAATATCAAATCCGCAAGTAAAATGTCTATTATACCAATACGCGAGTAAATATCGAATATCAAATCCGCGAGTAAAATGTCTATTATACCAATACGCAAGTAAATGTCGAATATCGAATGCGCAAGTAAAATGTCTATTATACCAATACGCAAGTAAATATTGAATATCGAATCCGCAAGTAAAATGTCTATTATACCAATACGCAAGTAAATATCGAATATCGAATCCGCAAGTAAAATGTCTATTGTACCTATACGCTATTAAATATTGAATGCGCAAGTAAAAGTCTATTATACCTTACGCGAGTAAATATTGAATATCGAATCCGCGAGTAAAATGTCTATTATACCAATACGCGAGTAATCGATATCGAATCCACGAGTAAAATGTCTATTATACCTATAGCAGAGTAAATATCGAATTATCGAATCCGCAAGTAAAATGTTATTATACCTATACGCAGTAGTAAATATGATATCGAATCCGCGAGTAAAATGTCTATTATACCAATACGCGAGTAAATATCGAATTATCGAATCCGCAAGTAAAATGTCTTTATACCTATACGCGAGTAAATATCGAATTGTGGAATCCGCAAGTAAAATGCTATTATACCTATACGCGAGTAAATATCGATATCGAATCCACAAGTTGTTATAATAATATCGAATGTTCGAACGCAAGAGCCCGAAAGTAGCGCGTGAGAGTAAAATCGAGTTTTGGAAAGTCCTGGATATTTGAACATGTTCCCCAGACCATTTCCAGGTTCCACGGCCATTTACATTAAGTTACCATTGATATTTTAATTGTATTTCATTGAACTTTTCGGACTATTTGACTCCCAATGACTTTAATGGGTCCATTTTCGAACTTTCCTATAGTCAAAGTTCGAAAACGGACGAACTTTGAAAGTCCGTCCATCTCTATCTAGTACACGGTTTGCTTTACTGATGAAGACCAATTACTTGGAACTATACTAACCTAGGGCCCTCAACCGTCTTTCACAATGTGCGAAAGCCAAAATCTTGGAGGTGCGCATGTGGGAGAATTGGAGGAGGTGTGCGCATGGGGGTTTGTGCACGAGGTGCGTGCACTGCAGGGTTTGCTAATTTATTTCTATTTGACAAGAATGTCAGGGGCTGGGTGTACTCTACAAGGGTTGCTAGATTTTTTTCCCCTCGAGGGGAGGTGGGCCGAGGTGGATCTAGGGATTAGGCCGTGAGTGGAGGGGGGTGGTTAGGGGCATAATAGGGGGGGAGTGGGTGTTCCAGAGCTGTCAGGGTCGGTGTCTGGATAGGATTTGTCCCTCGCTGCAGGACTTGGGATTTTGTCCCTGCAGTCGGGACAATCCCGTCCAAATAGGGACGCCTGACAACCCTGGCCATGTCTTCAAGAACCTAAAGCTGCAATGCTAGTCCCAAAAAAGCAAGCGTAAGAGCAGCAGATTAAAAAAAATTAAAAGTCCAGCAGAATAAAGCAAACCTGAGTGGTAGTTGGGCTTAAATTAATTTGGCCAAGTTCTTGTACTCATTGTTTTCATTTACAGAGAGCAGGGAAGGGTTTTTAGTTGCAATATGAAGGTTATATAGATGTAAGCTACTCAACTGTATGTAATTGGATGTGCATTAGGCTTCTACTTTTGTGTGTGTTGGGTCACACTGACCAGATTGACCACCTTGGATGTAATTTCAGTTGATTGGGTCAAAATGTGGCCAGACAGAGCAATTTCCATCAGACAATCCATCAGGTTACTTATCAGTAGTTAGTCTGAAGGGAATATTGTATCTGAGTTGGCCCTTGTGTATAGCCTTAGAAGTGGGCAGCCCGGTGTAAATGTAAGTCCATGGGCCATATTTATAAAACATTGTTATCGTATCATAAAAATAACGATCGGTGTTCTAAGATATGGACCGTTATTTTACGATATCGACCATAATCCTATGATAGCTACAGTTAATCTACAGTACCGATATTGTAAAATACCGATCGTTATGGTAAAATACCGATCGTTACGTAGAATACCGATCGTTATGTAAAGTACCGATCGTTATCGTATAAAATACAGAACGTTATCGTAAAATACCGACCGTTATCGTAGAATACCGACCGTTATCGTAAAATACCGACCTTTATCGTAAAATACCGACCGTTATCGTAGAATACCGACCGTTATCGTAAAATACCGACCGTTATCGTATAATACCGACCGTTATCGTATACCGACTGTTATAGTAAAATACAGAGTTATCGTAAAATACCGACTGTTATCGTAGAATACCGGCCTTTATTTTACGATTTAAGGATAACGATCGTTATTCTACGATAAAGATCGGTATTTTACGTTAACGATGTTTTAGAAATATGGCCCAATGTTTCCTGTCTGTGTGCTATAGGCTGCGTTGTTTATACTCTGGCAGGTTTTTGGATGTGCGAGACTTTAGTTCGGAGAACTGCCTGGACCAATGCTTTTCCCCAGAAATAAATGGGCCAGGCAGAAAATAAAACTGACAGCAGCAAACACGCTCTATAGACTTTTGATAGATTTGGTAATAGAAAAGGAGTGTATGTATGGCCAGTATAGAGGGAACCACTGACATAAGATAACTGTATTTGGACCAATGCCTGCATGAGAATCTTATCTGCTTAAATGTAGAGAGAAGGTCAGAGCAACCGGTAAACCTCACCCTGTGTGGGAGAACAAAGGTTTTGCCCCCCGACATCATGTGGTCTGGCAGGACTAGTCTCTAAATGGTAGGAGCCTGTACACATGTTAGATTGTCAGCAGAAGAGGTCAATTCATTATCTAATAATGATATATTGAAAATACAGTTCAGGATCTTTCCGTCAAAGTGTAAAAGCTTCTTAAAGGAGAACTATAGTACATTAAAAGGTTTTTTTTAAAAAGAATTAAAAGGAAAAGTACATTGGGTAGGGAGTAAGGATTGTTTTTATCTACCTCCCAAAATTGTTTCTGTGAGGAGCACCAGCATGAAGAAAACTGCATCTGTCAGGCATCATCACCAGGGCCGGATTATACACAAGGCACTCAAGGCAAGTGCCTGGGGGCCGGATGCCAGGGGGGCCGTCGGGGGCCGTCCAGGGACACGGCCACCTGGTGTGGCTGTGTATGATTGACAATCCGGCTCTGCGCTAGTGGTGCCATGGGGATCATGTGCAGGTGGTGCCAGGGGGGATGATATGCAGGTGGTGCCAGGGGGGTGATGTGCTGGTGGTGCCAGGGGGGTTGGATGTGCTGGTGGTGCCAGGGAGGATGTGCTGGTGGCCCCAGGGTGTGTGTGCTGGTGGTGCGCCATTAGCACTTTCCCTTAGGCACTACCAGCACATTCCCCCTGGAATCACCAGAACATCCCCCTTGCACCACCAGCCGGCAGCACATACCCCTTCCCTGGCACCACCAACACACAAATCCCCACACCCCCATGGCACAGCTACAGTTGTCATAGCATATATCCCTCCCCTGGCACCACCAGCACATCCTGCTCTGGAACCAGTCCACCAGCACACACACCCTGGATTTGTACCAAAATGTTGTCTAACTGTGCCAAGAGAGGTGGGTTGGTGAGAGTAAGGTGCAATAAAAAGGCAATCTTGCTTTTACTTTCCTTTCTCTACTTTACGAATAATGTGACAGTTACAATAGTGATATTTGTGTAATGGAAAGTCAAAAATCTGACTGGTGCCTTGGGCCCCATTTAGTCTTAATCATCATTATCTTTAAAGGGTATGTCCACCCTTAAAACTATTTTTGATATAGTACTCCCCCTGGTCTCCCAGCCCCAACCGCTTCATTTTTATGTTTAGAAAGTGCCCCAAACTTTTACTTACCTCCCCTCTTTCCTCCGCCGTGCTGCCGACCCTCTGCTTGCGAGAAAATGCAAGCAGAGGGGCAGGACCGGCAGTCACGTCTGTGATTGGCTGAGCGGCAGCCAATCACGGACGCGGCTGTCCGTCATTCAGTGCAGCGGAGGAAAGAGGGGAGGTAAGTAAAAGTTTGGGGCACTTTCTAAACATAAAAATGAAGCGGTTGGGGCTGGGAGACCAGGGGGATTACTATATCAAAGGGGATTATGCTAGGGAAGGGAATCCGGAGGGGGAGGAGAGGGAGGGGGAGGTAGGGGGGAGAAGGGCTGCAGTCCGCATGACAAACTTCTCCCCGGAGGCCAGGTAGGAGGCAGAGTCCTATATGGACTCTGCTATCCTCCTGGTGGGCAGTTTTTGGGACTTTGGGGGGGGACTACAGGAGAACCATATGGAGCTGGGATGTGAGGTAAGGATTACACTACACTACATGGTGGGGCCAGTAGTGGGGGGGATTATAGTTTTGGGGGTTGACATGCCCTTTAATACAGAAAAGCCATGGAAACTAACCTGGCTGCTGAAAACTGTAGGTGCTGGAGCTCCTCAATGAAATTATATTGGGATGTAGGAGTAATCAGTCCAACCTCCCTACCCCAGGGACGAGATTAGGAAACATATTGTCCTTTAAATCACCCGTAAATGTTTCTGTCATGGAGACTGACCCACATTCTGCATGTTTTCAATATCTGACCCCAAAACATGAATAATAGTTATGTTTGTGCTGCAATATTTTGATTACAGTTGTTTAAAGACCCTTTTAGGGGAATGGTGGGTATATGGTGGGAACTCATACTGATATGACATAAAGCTAATATTTCAGCTTTCATGTCCATCTGTAGCGGAACTACGTCTCCCAACATGCTTGCTGGGGTTTGTAATTGTCTCTCTCCAACGTAGTGCCTTCCTTTGTTTTCTGCGTACTGGCAATATTTGTGTTCATCTGCCTTTCAAATTTTTGCCTGGCTGATTCAAATCTGTTCATGTTCAGCCAAATCATTGCTCACACATGCAAAACAAGTACAAGTGTATGCACCGGTTACTGGCCAATCACTGATATCAGTCTGTGCACATGAATTGTTCTATGAACAGAGACATCTGTGTCTGACATTGTCTATCAATATCCAACTCCCCAACATTAGGCTAAGAACCAGTGTCATCACTATCAATAGTAGAAATCTGTCTGTGTCTCTATGGTATACACTGGAGGATTTCTTTGTGCCACGGTAGATAATTTGATCCATTGTCACGTGGAAAACAGATCATTTCTGGACATTTTTGTTTGTTTGTAAAATCAGTAGATTTGGACATCTGTCCATATTTTTGTACGTAATATGAATATCGCCCTTTTCCCTTTAAAGGGCATGTCCAGCCCCAAAACTAAAAATTAAACTCATAGTGGCCCCACTGTGTAGTTTAAAAACATCCTCACCTTACATATCTGCTCCTTATGGTTCTCCTGCAGTGCCCGTCCAAAGTCCAGGAAAGTGACGAGCTGCTTTCCTGCCCTAACGTCTCTGGCTCCTGTTTTGCCTCCGGGAGGGATGGTGCCATGCGCAGAAGAGCCCTCACTCCCACCATCTGGATCCATCCTCTGCAGCCATTGCACCTAGCGTGTAACCATTTGGCCATATCATAGATCTCCCCTGCCCACCCCTAACCACAGAGTTATGTTATTAAAAAAACATCCGAATGCTACTTATAGACCTCAGTTCCCACAGCATCTCCATTGACGGCAGCTGCTTCTGTGATTGGAGCCGGAACAGAACACCATGGGAGAGAATGGTCTGTAAGTAGCGATCAGATGTTTTTTTTAAAGCTAAATCTCAGCTGGACATGCCCTTTAACTTTCAACTGACAGATTACTAGTCATTTTATCAGTCCATCTGGAGCAATATTGAGCAAAACCCTATCCATGTGTAGCAGGCCTTTAAATATCAGTTATCTACAAACTCAACAATCAGTGATTTAGAAGACATATGTAACAATGGGCCGACCCACAACACACAATTGTGTACTGAACTTCCATTTTAGCCCACTATTGTTTAAGGGGGAAGTTCAGTGCAAATACATATACTTTTAAGGGAAAAGGCAGTATTTTCCCATCCTAATGACCTTAACCTGCCCATTCAGCATTTTGTCTGTATAAATAAATGTTACCGAAATACTGACTTCCTGCTTACAGGACTCCTAGTAGAGACCGTTATGGTCTTGCCCTTGACCCAGTGCCTGGGTTGATTCAGTTGCTCAGTAGAGATCTGAGCATGTTTGACCCATCCAACAGCCAATCAGTAGAAATTACTGTTAGGAACATTCCAAGGATGTGGTGCATCCTGGGAAGAAGGACCGTTAGAACCTGAAATGACAGCTCACTAATGTCAACAGCAGGGAACAGCAAAGGATATGAAATCAACTGATTTTTCAAAATAGGAGAGAATATGTAGGATAACTAGGTATGCGTAAAATAAATTATGAATTTTAAAAATAATGATATTTTACACTGAACTTTCCCTTTAATGAGTTTTAATCGTTTTAATTTGATGGTAGATTAAAAAGGAGATTGAAAGTTTCTTTTTTTGAGAGATTGAAATCCTTCCTTGCAACCACAGGTGCCCTTAGACATGTGCCTAATATAGATGGATTCCACCTTGAACCCAGTTCAGAATCGGATTTTACGGATCCAAACAGACTTGAACTTAACAGAACTCGCTGAACTTTTCCTGATAATTATTGAATGATCGAGGATTTTCGAATTCGGGAGTCAATTTTCAGAAATTAATCAAATCCGTGGAAACGATTGTGAACCCTTGATTCCGTATATGGGAGGTTTACATAATTCGTTAACCCACAATAGTATATACATGGGAAATACAGAATGAATTTGTGAACCTTCAATTCTGAATATGGAACAATTGTAAAATGCAGAAACTCAAAAGTAGCGTGCGTGTGAAGGAAGTTCTGGCTATATGTACGTGTTCCCCCGACAATTTTCCAGGCCCCAGAGCCATGTACAGTAAGTTACCATTACTATTTATCCTTTATTTTAATCAAACTTTTGAGATTTTTTTTTTTCCCCATTGACTTTAACGGGTCTGATTTTGGATTTTCAAAGTTCGTCCATCTCAAGTGCCTAATGGTAACATTCTGATGTCATAGTGACTCATCAGAGGATGTTACCATTAATCACTGTGACATCATTACTTTATGCAGATTTCAGTGCGACATCATCACATTAGGTAACAACATTCACTGAAGAAGAAAAGAAAAAATGTTAAAAAAGTGAAAATACCAAAATTTTGCCCTGTAGAGACCTAATATGTATGGGCTGCCATGTGTTCACAGATCATTTTGTAACAAAAAAAACACACTATGCTGACAACAATATATGTTATTGACCAAAAGAAATTTTGTAACAAATCACATTTAGTGAACAAAAAACAATATTTAGTTCTATGGTAACAAAACACATTAAGTCAATAAAAAACAGCATTTTCATGAGAAAACTATATTTAGTCGAGCAAAACAAATTTGGTGGTAACAAAGTACATTTAGTCAAAAAAAAAAATTAACTGTAGCATCAAAATATATATTTTATTTTGTTTGCAAAAATGAAGTGAAAAAGCAATTTAATCATATTTTTTTACTGCAGATATTGAAGGTAAAGGGTGCAATTTACAAGCCTTTTTTTCCTGCAGAGATTAAAGGGCAAGTGTCATGAATGGAAAAATGTGGGAAATGGAAAAAAATTAGGTTCCTTGTTGATGGTCAGATTGGAGAACCCTTGCTTTCTGTCGGGGAGTGGTTTGGCATAGTTCAAAATCGTCCAGGATTTGCGGGATTCTCCCGCTATGGAATGCAAATTCAACTGTCCTATGTGCACCCCTGAAAATCCCACTGCCAGCACTGGATCTAAGGATAATTTTTGTTAGCATGATCCGATTGGCTGCTCTGGAGTGAAAGAAACAGCCAATCAGGATCCAGGGTAGAGCTGCAATAAAACATCTAAACCTTTATATGGGTGCAGATATTTATACTATGTTTTGAAAACTACAACTCCCAGCATTCCCTTTCTGCACTCTGCTGTTGTACAATGCTTGGGAGTTTTAGATGTCAATCATCTAGAGGTCCACATACCTGCTGTAGTTCTAGCTGAACCTCATCAAGTGGTAAATTGTTCTTATCATCACTAGAATCATCCACATCCCATAGATCATTATGGCCAGGAGGATTTACAAAGATCAATGAAATCACATGTCATCTGTTTTCATGCAGACACTTGCTCTGGTCTGATTTTTTTACCCAGTGATCTCTGCAAAACCTACCCAGGCACTACCCACGCAAGAATTAAAGTTCAACATAGCTATCTGAATTCCTACCCACAGTGGCATCCTGTATAACATTCTAAGTACATTAGAGCTGTTGAAAACTCAATATTTACCCAGCCAAAAATGCAGTAAAGGCTCTTACACACGTGTGATAGTGGGTGCCGACACACGACGCATGATGTGTATGCACGGCTGTTTCAGTCGATAATTTGCACTTTGTCAGCCAAAATGGCCTATTGGTTGAAGATTCGCCCAGCCGGTCGGGCAACGATCCTTGACTGAAAGGCAGTTTCAGCGTACAAAGTGCCCATACCAGGCCTAAAATGCGGGTGCATATACATTGTGCATCTTGGGTCGGCACCCGTGATCGCTTAAGAGGCTGGGAGCTTTTGCATCTTGATTTATATTCCCTTTATCTTCCATAGTGTGATTTAGTGTAAGGTGCTATACACACTGCACATTGTCTCGGATTGATAACAATGTATTCTCAGTTCCAGTTATTATAGACAGATCTCTCTTCATAGACAGGAAAAAGGTTTTTTTTTAAGACTGGAATTCTTCAACCCGACCCAAACCCGGCCCACGGTTCTCTTTAGTCAAACCCGACCCACGGTTCTCTTTAGCCAAACCCGACCCACAACCGATCCAAATCCAAAGCGGGTTACCCAAACCCGACCCGCAAATTGGGTAACGCGCAGGTACCCGACCCGATGCAGGACTCTAACCCAGTAACTGACCATGAATGGGACCTTTACCCTAACACCTGAAGAAGGTTGACGGATCTCAATAGGGTTTAAGATAAGATATTTTTACATAACATCCAGGGTGTCGGTTGGCTGTAGAACATTAAGTTACCAGCCCATTGTTCTCCTCTAATATATAAAGATTAAAAAGATGCAGAATTTCAGAAGTCCAATGTGCAGAGAAGCGTTCACAGAGTTCTATTAAATCTGTCTAAGCAGCACCGTACAAATCATGTACAATTACTGCCTCGTTTTTTCCCCGTACTTTCTTCTAATCTTTCAGAAATCCTTTTATGTGGAAATAATAGGGAGTTTTATAGCCATGTACTGGCTTTCTGCAGAGAAATTACAAAGCTGTGCACCAATGTTGGTTTTTAAACAGGTTTTGTGCAAACAACCAAAAGAGGCTGAAAGAGATTTATGAACTTGATGGAAGAATTCACAAGGGATAAATGTGGGGCATTAGGGGTTAAATTTCTTGGCTCTGCTTCTGAGCAGGAGGCCAAGTGCTATTGTTGCACTGAAGGTACTTTATAGGTCTTGGAGATTCACGTGCCACTTATTGGTCCATTGGAGCACCCGCTGTTATGTGTTGGTAAGTTTCTGGAATATGCGAAATTCACCTATGGAGAATTTTTTTTTTTTTACAAGATAACAGGTCAAGATAACTACTGGACAGACAAGGGCCTTTCAGGGAGATTATATACTAGCTGGTATTGGCTAAAAAGAAGTTAAACCCACACTACTCAATGCAAAGTCCATTTTTCCGGGCCTGCGCCATTTGCTATTAATAGCAAAGGCACCAGATTCAATTTCCCATAGTGAATGCCTTTGAATTGGTGGCATTAGGATGGCGCAGCTCACCTTCCAGGATCCCACAAGGCAATAAATCCCATTAAGTGATTATTGCATCAGGTGAGCTGCGCTCTGTGGAAATAGTTGAATCTCCCCGTCTCTAGTGTCTCTAGTATTTTAGCGTTGACCCGTAGTGCCATAGCCTGTACAAGGCTGTAAATCTGGACCATGTGCTTCATTAGTGTTTTGACATTGAAGAAAACATGGAGTTGTGAAAAAAACTGTCAAAGCCACCCATAAAGTTGCAGGTTACTTGGCCCTGTTACCCCAGCTGAAATTTAGGTTTGTTTAAAGGGCATGTCCACCCCCAAAACTATAATCCCCCCAACTACTGGCCCCACCATGTAGTGTAGTTTAATCCTTACCTCACATCCCAGCTCCATAAGGTTCTCCTGTAGTCCCCCCCCAAAGTCCCTCCCCCTCCCTCTCCCTCCCTCTCCCTCCCCCTCCCTCTCCCTCCCTCTCCCGATTCCTTCCCCCTAGCGTAAAAACATTAATATATAAGATTCCCCCTGGGCCCCCAGCCCCAAGCGCTATGTTTTTATCTTTAGAAAGCTCCCCAAACTTAACTTACCTCTCCTCTTTCCTCCAGCGAAGTAAGGACGCGGCTTTTTCTCGCAAGCAGAGGGCCGGGAGCGCAGCGGAGGAAAGAGGGGAGGTAAGTAGAGTTTGGGGGGCTTTCTAAAGAAAAAAACATAGCAGTTGGGGCTGGGAGCCCAGGGGGAATCTTATATAAAAAAAATGTTTTTTTGGGTGGACATACCCTTTAACCGATCGCTGCAATATTTTGGATGATTTCGATGGAAATAATTTGTCCGACTCGGAAAGTTTGTTTGGGCTGGTCGATAAATTTTAGCAGATTGCACTCTGCCTTCCATGGGCCGTCTGTCCATCCAAAATATGGTTCCAAGATTGACCAGTATATACCAGCCTCAACCAGAATTAACAAAGGGACAATGGATCACTACCTAATCCCCAGTCACACAAGTGATTCTCTCCAAGGCACATTCCTAGATAGAAGGTGGGTAAATCAATGGCTGAAATGTGTAACTTTGTTTGAATGCCGCACAGATGAACAGAAGTGACTCCGCAAACAATAAGTAGATGCCATTTACCCTTAGCTACACGAGACGGTAGAAGAAATGTATTTCTATACTTGGACGGCAATTATACAAAGTGCGGGGCACAGACAATTAAAGCTAAAAACTACCAGTAATGAGCGTATATAATTACAGGCAGAGTTACTGCACAGGATGAGTTCAATAGAAATAAAAGTTGCTGTATAATGTAATGTGTACTTGTTACATTGCAAAGCCTTGTGTTATAACCTCCTAGTTTTTATTGTACGGTTTGGTTCCTAGCAGTGGTGAATCATGGGGAATATAATATTTACATGTAAAATTCAAGGGTGGGCAAATTATTATTCCAGTAGGCAGGTTAATCAAATGGAGATTGGTTACATACCTCATACCTGGTATGTGGCGAATGGGATGTAGGCAAAAAGACCCCTAAAATGTTTGTCCCAGGGAAACCACATTGCAAGTTTCGTTAAGTGTATCTTTTAGGTTTCTTTCCTCATTGTGTTTTATTCCAATATATTATTTCCTGGCACCATCCCTATATGGGTAGTCAGCTGTACATTCACACCGTGTGCTTCATTCTACTGTGATAGAACCATGGAAGTTAGAAGGTAGGGCTGGATAAGTTTCTAGAATTAAGGGCAATTTATGCTGTTACAACAAAGTCCAGAGACACTCCCACACATCGCTGTTGGCTGTATGCCAGACAAATAGATAGGTGCAATCCCCTAGCCCTCCACTCCAGGGGCCAAGTCGTTCTATAGCACAAGAAAATAGTGGGGAGCCCACTAACAGGTTGAATCAAAAGTGTTTATTGAAACAACATACACAACGTTTCGGGACGCACAGTCCCTTCCTTTTGGATTCACCTGATTAGTGTGCTCCCCCACTATTTTCTTGTGCTATAGAACAATTTATACTGTTCCCACCCCTAACAATTAAAGTACCCTGGCTAACCTTAGAATGCTCTTTGAAGTTCGAACATCGGCACGGCTTGTTCTGCCTCCATTTGTGTTTGTGGTCTGGCCAATCAAAAGATACACTCTGCAAAGAGCTAAATCCAGGTTCTGGAACCTCAGTGACAGATTGCAAATGTTCTAAGGTAGCCCAGGGATGAGGACATAGCCTTTACTGCATACTAGTTACTTCTATTGGGTTTTTTTTTGGTGGGGCACGTGAAGAACATTGGCATTAATACAAAAAGTTTTTGTTGATCCAGGGATTCTTCTGATTTCCATTTAGCATCAAGAAATATTTTTTGCCAACTTCAGACTGGGATATATTTATGCCTTCTTTGAATCATGTCCAGTTGTCTGGATTAACCAAATCAGCACAGTAAAAGAACAGACAGCTCAATGTTTATTTGCTCTCTTTAAAACCAAATAAAGCAAGCTAGCCTTTACACACTTAAAGATAACTCTTACCATATTTTGTGCTTGTGAAGGTTTTCATTCATCCAGGTCATGGTATATCTGTAATATTCATTCATCCAGGCCATGGTATATCTGTAATTTCTTCATCCAGGTCATGGATATCTGTAATATTCATTCATCCAGGTCATGGTATATCTGTAATATTCATTCATATCAGGTCATGGTTATCTGTAATATTCATCATCCAGGTCATGGTATATTGTAGTATTCAGTCATCCAGGTCATGGTATATCTGTAATATTCATCCAGGTCATGGTATATCTGTAATATTCATCCATCCAGGTCAGGATATCTGTAATATTCATCCATCCAGGTCATGGTCTGTAATATTCATTCATCCAGGTCATGGTTATCTGTAATATTCATCCATCAGGTCATGGTATATCTGTAATATTCATCCATCCAGGTCATGGTCTGTAATATTCATCCATCCAGGTCATGGTATATCTGTAATATTCATTCATCCAGGTCATGGTATATCTGTAATATTCATCCATCCAGGTCATGGTATATCTGTAATATTCATCATCCAGGTCATGGTATATCTGGAATATTCACTTCATCCAGTCATGGTATATCTGTAATATTCATCCAGGTCATGGTATATCTGTAATATTATCCATCCAGGTCATGGTATATCTGTAATATTCATCCATCCAGGTCATGGTATATCTGTTTATTCATCCAGGTCATGGTATATCTGTTATATTCATCCAGTGTCATGTATATCTGTATATTCATCATCCATGTCATGGTATATCTGTAATATTCATCCATCCAGGTCATGGTATATCTGTAATATTCATTCATCCAGGTCATGGTATATCTGTAATATTCATTCATCCAAATCATGGTATATCTGTAATATTCATTCATCCAAGTCATGGTATATCTGTAATATTCATCCAGGTCATGGTATATCTGTAATATTCATCCATCCAGGTCATGGTATATCTGTAATATTCATCCATCCAGGTCATGGTATATCTGTATATTCATTCATCCAGGTCATGGTATATCTGTAATATTCATCCATCCAGGTCATAGTATATCTGTAATATTCATTCATCCAGGTCAGGTATATCTGTAATTTCATCCATGTATGGTATGTCTGTAATATCATCCAGGTCAGGTATACTGTAATATTCATTTATCATGTATGGTATATTGTATATTCATCATCCAGGTCATGGTATATCTGTAATATTCCTTCATCCAGGTCATGGTATATCTGTAATATTCATTCATCCAAATATGGTATATCTGTAATATTCATTCATCCAAGTCATGGATCGTTAATATTCTCCAGGTATGGTTATCTGTATATTATTCCAAGTCATGGTATATTCTGTAATATTCATCCATCCAGGTCATGGTATATCGTATATTCATTCATCCAGGTCATGGTATATCTGTAATATCATCCATCCAGGTCATGGTATATCTGTAATATTATTCATCCAGGTCATGGTATATCTGTAATATTCATCCAGGTCATGTATATATGTTAATATTCATCCAGGTCAGGTATATCTGTAATATCATCCATGGTCATGGTATATCTGTAATATTCATCCATGTCATGGTAATCTGTAATATCATCCATCCAGGTCATGGTATATCTGGATATTCATTCATCCAGGTCATGGTATATCTGTAATATTCATTCATCCAATCATGGTATATCGTAAATTCATTCATCAAGTCATGGTATATCTGAATATTCCACAGGTCATGGATATCTGTAATTCATTCATCCAAGTCAGTGATATCTGTAATGGTATATCTGTATATTCATCCAGGTCCTGGTATATCTGTAATATTCATTCATCCAGGTCATGGTATATCTGTAATATTCATTTCATCCAAAGTCATGGTATGTCTGTATTTATTCATCCAGGTCATGGTATATCTGTAATATCATTTTTTTTCATCCATGTCATGGTATATCTGTAATATTCATTCATCCAGGTCATGGTATATCTGTAATATTCATCCATCCAGGTCACGGTATATCTGTAATATTCATCCATCCAGGTCATGGTATATCTGTAATATTCATCCATCAACGTCATGGTATATCTGTAATATTCATTCATCCAGGTCATGGTATATCTGTAATATTCATCCATCCACGTCATGGTATATCTGTAATATTCATTCATCCATGTCATGGTATATCTGTAATATTCATCCATCCAGGTCACGGTATATTCTGTAATATTCATTCATCCAGGTCATGGTAGATATTGTAATATTCATTCATCCATCATGGTATATCTGTAATATTCAGTCATCCAAGTCATGTATATCTGTAATATTCATCCAGGTCATGGTATATCTTTAATATTCATTCATCCAGTCAATGCTATATCTGTAATGGTATATCTGTACTATTCATCCAGGTCATGGTAATTCTGTAATATTATTCATCCAGGTCATGGTATATATCTGTAATATTCATTCATCCAGTATGGTATGTCTGTTTATTCACAGGTCATGGTATATCTGTATATCATTCATCCATGTCATGGTATATCTGTTATTCATTCATCCAGGTCATGTAATCTGTAATATTCATACCAGGTCTGGTCTATCTGTAATATTCATTTCATCCAGGTCATGGTATATCTGTATATTCATTCATCAGGTCATGGTATATCTGTAATATTCATTCATCCAGGTCATGGTATATCTGTAATATTCATTATCCAGGTCATGATATATCTGTAATATTTAATCCATTCAGGTCATGGTATATCTGTAATATTCTTCATCCAAGGTCATTGGTAATCTGTAATATTCATCCATCCAGGTCATGGTATATCTGTAATATTCATCCATCCAGGTCATGGTATATCTGTAATATTCATTCATCCAGATCATGGTATATCTGTAATATTCATCCATCCAGGTCATGGTATATCTGTAATATTCAATCATCCAGGTCATGGTATATCTATAATATTCATCCATCCAGGTCATGGTATATCTGTAATATTCATTCATCCAGGTCATGGTATATCTGTTGTATTCAGTTAGATCGACTGGACTTGAAGTTTAGTTCTTAAAGACGTTTTGCTAGTCATCCGACTGGCTTTCTCAATTCAGAATGACTTGTACAAGAATCTGTTGACAATTATATAGCCTGGAACGTCCCAATTAGCATATGTCAGCCAGGTGTTAGGGACCTTCTGAATGCAAGGTGTGGATGCATTGTGGCTAAGAAGTGTTATCGAAACTGCCCAGGGTAAGGTGTCAAAACAGCATTGTACATGGCAGGCAGTTGGTACCTCTATTTAGGCTTGGTTTCTTTGTTTTCACATAAATGGCCTTCTTGACACCTATTTTGCAGCATCAACTCTGTAACATACAAGGTGGCGAAATACCGAGCCGACATCTTAGGGCCATTGGTTGGAAGTTCTAAGAATCACATCCAGAACTCCCAAGATTTCACTAACAAGATTCAAGATGTAGTAGTCTGTAGTCGATGCAGAAGAAACTTTGGTGTCCTATGATGTGACATCTCTCTTCACCTGTATATCCACTAAGGAGGCTGTTGATATGGTGAGAAAATGGCTGGGCCAAGACAGCACTCTTAGGGATTAGTTCCATAAACAAAAACATGGATGTGCAATGGGATCTCCATATCTGTTGTATCCAGTTAAATTTACTGGAGTTTAGTTCTTGAAGACGTTTCGCTATTTATCCGACTGGCTTTCTAATTCAGAATGACTTGTACAAAAATCTGTGGCAATTATGTACCCTGGAAAATCCCAATTAGCATATCACAGCCAGGTGTTACATAATTGCCACAGATTCTTGTACAAGTCATTCTGAATTGAGAAAGCCAGTCGGATGACTAGTGAAACATCTTCAAGAACTAAACTTCAAGTCCAGTTGATCTAATTGAATACAACAGATATACCATGACCTGGATGAATGAATATTACAGATATACCATGACCTGGATGAATGAGAACCTTCACAAGCATATGGGATCTCCAGTTTCACCTATTGTGGCAAACCTTTAAATGGAGGAAGTGGAAACACAGGCGCTTAATACCTTTGAGGTCATTGCACCCAGCCACTGGTTCAGATACGTGGATGACACCTGGGTTAAAATCCACCAGAAGGAAGTGCAAGTCTTCACAGAACACATTAATGCGGTAGACCACAACATCAAATTTACAAGGGAAGAGGTACAAAACAACACTTTTCAGTTTACAGTTTCTAAGGATCTCATATAACTACTGTATGTATTCTTTGCACTCTGAAGATCCTTATAATGTCTAAGGGCATGATGTCTTCATATATCTGTTATATCTATTGATATAATATAAAATTCAGCTTTATTAATTGTTTGGAATTTGAATTTTTAGGTTTCATCGCATCACTTTATAGATTAAGGGACTGAACCATTAAAAATCGGCCAGTGCCATTATTCTGCAGCAACCAATCAAACATTATCTAACTTCGGTAGCCCAGCTAAAAGCTACCATCTGATTGGCTGCTGCAAATTAACAGCACATATGATTTGTTTTTTATTTTGTAATATATTAATGCATTTATTGCCATAAACCAATCAGATGGTAGCTTTTGTACTGGATAACTGCAGTTAGATAATATGTGATTGGTTGCAGCAGATTAATACAACAGGTAAATTGTATTGCATTGTTTTTATGGTATATTTATATGCCTCCTATATTTCCAATGAGAGAAAGTACAAACTGGTAATGCTGAAATTATAGAGTAAATTAGATGTCTAAGCAAAATGCTGCAAATTATCTTTTCTCTTAATAACATAAAAATCCTGCAGAGCCCATTCAAGCAGAATTTTAAGTAAAGCACAAGGCAATGCTTCTAAAGAAGAAAGAGATTGGACCAAATCAGTTTAAGCAAAACAATGCTGAGAAATATACAAATTTGACTATATTCTGTGTCAAAGTAGGGAGGCTATATTCAGGCCATCATATTGATACTTGTTTGTGTATTTTGAAAGGTGTGTTTATTTTTTATTTATTTACCTTAAAGGGTTTGTACAGTAAAAAAAATACTTTTAATCATCTTAATCTAAAATACACTCCGGTTCAGTATCCCTCCTCCCTCTCTTAACCAACTCTTCTTCTTACTGACCTGACTTTCTGTGAGGGCACGCATGCTCAGTAATCACTAACAGCCAGCCAGCGATTATTCTGGAGGTAAAAGGGTTGCACCTCCAAAAATACATTGTGATGTGTTTATTATTTTCAATGTAATAAGAGGCCAGACAAGGGATGTGCCACCAGTAAAAATACAATTTTTAGTATACCTCTACCAATAGAGGGCAGCCATGAAATGTAGTGTTGTAGTTATTAAAGGGTATCTCCACATTAATTGAAGAACAGGAGGTAAAGGAGCTAAGTCTTGCCTCCCCTTCAGGAGTTGACAGACAGTTAGAGAAACCTACCTACGATCTCACTCTTCCACTGCTTCCTCTGACAGGTGCAGAATACATCCACACTCCCTTGTACTATACTCACCCCTTATACTAGCCTGCTGGGTTGTCTTACTGGAAGCAGAATGGGTTGAAACATGTTTTGTTGTTTGTCATTTAATTACTCTAAAACAAATACATTGTAAACCAAATACATTGCTGTTGTTTTTTGATAATCGTTTTTACACCTCCAAATTGAAGATTTAGCAACGTCATGAAAAATAGTCAAACACCTCCAGGACATTAGAAAAACAACACTTTTCATTCAATAAAAAAAAATCTATTGTTGTCCTTTAATTACTTCAAAGCCCTGCTTTATTGTTTACCGTCCTTTAATATTCAGTGGCTTGGTTTGTTGCCTTAATGCCGCCTGAAAGACAGAAAATCCAGAGTGATGTTGAGAAGAACAAACCCCAAAAGATTTCCACTCCTTAATAAGCATGCCCTTATGTGAGGTTTTTGTAAACAAGCCTTTTTTAAGTTACTTCTCTTTTCTAATAATGATCTACTGTATATTTCATATCAAAGTATCATTTAAGAAACTCCAGTCACTTATAATTCTTCCTTCTCCTCAAGTCACTGACTCACGCATGCTCTATGCGTTTCACACAAGGAACAATAGTAAAGCTGACCAATTAGCTATAAGGGGGAGATGTAATATGGAATATGGTGCTCCTCTTACCTTCTAGCTTCCTGCAGTAACAACTTTTTTTGTTATTTAAGAAAACAGTGCAAGCCCCAATAGTAAAGAGTAAAGCCAGCACGGACCCAATACTTTACTCTTTATTTGGGCAATACTGCCCACAATTGCATCTCCCGCTTTGTATCTGATTGCATTAAGAGGAGGTGGTAGTGGGAGATCAGAAGTAGCAGAGATTGATCTGGGAAATGACTTGGAAAAAGCAACTAATTAATTATTGCAATCAGCACTTTCTTCTCTGTAAGTCTCAGACACAACTGCATACATATTTGTATTGGCATGCTCTACATTGTTTTAGTATGGCTTTCCTTCATATACATAGATATTAGAAAAAGACGCAGGATCAGTAACAAATAAAATTGTTTGTGCAAACTCCTGTCTTGTCTAATAATGTTTTTAGAGATTCATGAATGACATCTAACCCTTGTTTACCATCCATCAGAACATAGTACCGTGTAGTACATTTTGTTCTTTGTTAAAATTGATCCTGCAATTTTATTTTATTCTAATTATTTATCATAATGCCGGAGCTTCTTTCCTGGGCACTGCTGGCTTTACAGCTGCATTTGATTCTAATAAAACAATGTAATTATCATATACTCCTGCTGAGGAACTTTTTACTTTTAAAAATAGAAATTGAGTATAATAACAATAATGACTTTATTTGATATAAAGGAAAAATAGAATATTAAAAGGGTTAGGCAAGAAATAATGTTCTCTTGTGTATGGGGTACACAGCAGCCATAGCCTTGGGAAATTCCATCTTTTTGATTCAATATATACCCAGTGGGTATGCGCATGTCTGTTTGTTATTGATTCCTGTAAGTGGTCACTGGCTTAGGAAGCAATGCAGAATATCACACTGGCACATTTAATGCATTTTATTTGCTAAGCTGAGCCAATTATTAGTGATGCAAAGTATGGATTGAAGGCACAGGGGCGCTAGAACAATGAAACGTATGCAACACTGTCAGGTGTTTTCTTTCAATCTCTTTAAGGGTAGTTTTTCAAGAAGCACATTATGTGTAGGACAACAGAGATTTCAGGACACAACCGATGTCACATTTCTCAGTTCTGTTATAGTTCTCCTTTAAACTGTCAGTATAGATGTCCTTTAATTCTAGTTGTGATGCCCTTTAAGTTACCACAAATAGTATGTAATATGGCAGGCTATAATTCATTGAAATGATGTTTTGCATAATATTTACTTTCTTCTTGCACTACATGTTACAGATAGGCTGATTTAGTCTTGTGGACGTTTTTATCATAGCTGTGCATGATTTATATTTTTTTTAACTCTCCTCGAGAAAAAAAAAAGAAGAATATTGGCAGTTATTGGTTTGGTCAGCATACTATAAAATACACATGCTATATTGCTAATTAGTAGTCAGTGAAGATAGATGGTACAGATCACAGTGGCTCTGTATATACATCTGCAGTAAGAATAATTTGCTGACAATACAAAATTGTGCACTATAGGCTTACTAAAGGATTTCTCTAATATGTGAGAAATCTATATACACTTCTGGACCGAACGAGGTTTATGAAAGCCAATGTATGTATTTAAGCAGTAACAAAATGAATGCTTCTAGGAAGGGTTTTTGATCAGACTCCGTGTCATTGGCTGAGAGGCAGCCAATGACAGACAAGGCCGCCGTCAATGGAGAACGGAAGGAAGGTCTGTAAGTACACTTCTAAATCTTTTTTTTGATCAAACTAATAAAGCAAGGTTGGGCAGGGGTAACCTACATTATATACAAAGCAATTTACACTCAGTGGATGCGCTGCAACGGATGAATTTGGATGGTGGGAAGGGGGGCGGGGGGCTCCCCTGCACTTGCCACTGTCCTCTCAAAGGACAAGGAGGAGGCAGAAACCTTTTGGACAGGAAGACAGCTCCTAATCTTCACTTTCCTGGACTGTGGACAAGCAATGCAGGAGAACCTTAAGGACCAGAGTTGTACGGTAAGGATTTTTTTAAAGTACACATTGGGCCCAGTAATGGGTTAAATGTTAGTTTGGGGAGTGGACATGCCCTTTAAAGCTGCCCCTGTATCTTTCTGCAATACGCAAAGCAAAAAAAAAAGGGCTGACTTAACACTGGCTGGTTTACTGGAGGGCTAACTTAACACTGGATGGGGAAATGGTAAATGTAAGTGCCCACAACACAGACTGGTAAATATAAGATAACCACCAAGACTTGTAAATTTAAGATGCCCAGCCTACAGACTTGTTAATAAGATGTACCCACACAGAGTTGAAAATATAAGATGTGCCCACAAAGATTTGTAAATATAAGATGCCCTCATGCCCATTACCCAGTACTCATACCCAGTATAAGTGCCCACAACACAGACCTGTAAATATAAGATGTGCCCACAGACTTGTAAATATTAGATGTGCCCACACAGACATTTAAATAAACTATGTGCCCACACAGACTTGTAAATATAATGTGCCCACATATACTTGTAAATGTAAGATGTGCCCACAGAGACTTGTACATATAATATGTGCCCACATATACTTGTAAATATAAGATTGGCCCACAGAGTCTGGCAAATATAAGATGCCCTCATGCCCAGAACACAGACTGGTAAATATAAGATGCTTACTTTACACAGACTTGTAAATATAAGATGTGCCTGCACAGATTCGTAAATATAAGATGCCCAGCCCACACAGACTGATAAATATAAGATGTGCCCACAAAGACTTTCAAATATAAGATGTATAATGTAATGTGTAATGTGTAATGTAAATATAATGATATAACAAGGGCACGGAACATGAGCAAACTTCAGTTTTCTTCATGGCAGGAATACCCCTGCGTATGTGGGCCCCTTTAGGGTGCAGCTGAGCCAGATTAAAGTGGAGTCAAGCAAATTTAATGATTTTATAAATATGTAAAGACTTGGGGGCATTTTTTAAAGAGGCGAAGATGACATTTCAGCCATTTTAATTGTAATGCTGTTTTACTTATTTAAGTGTAAATGTCTTTAAAGGGAACAGGAAGCATCTATTAGTTTTTAAAAAATTTGCCCACCAGTCTGCATGGCTTTGTTATGATATGCATATGTGACCCCAGTAAATATGTTATCACATTTACATGGATATATTGATATAAAAAAGGTATAGAATGGGAGAATAATGAATAGCAGGCTATATCATCTTCAACCTGTAGGTGGCGTGCTAGAACAGAACAGTAGTGTATTTGAGACACAGGGGGACTTGCTTTCCCTCAGTTAGAAAGAAGCAGCTAACAAGTAAATTTGGCTCTGTGTCCTTATCCTTTTCTAATACAGGTATGTGTTTAATAATCCTGTTAATCCAAACATATTTTAATAATTGTCATTTGTATAGACAGCAACGGTGGCTCAGTGGTTAGCGCTGATGCCTTGCAGCGCTGAGGTCCTGAGTTCGATTTCACCCTTGGACACATCTGCAAGGAGTTTGTATGTTCTCCCCGTGCTTGCACTTCGGTTTCCCCCACAATGATAATGACATACTGATAGGTTGTATGTGTATATAAAGTCATTAGATTGCAAGCTCTTCGGGGCAGGTCCTGATGTGAATTGAGTAAATAATTGTAAAGCGCTGTGGAATATGTAGCACTATATAAGAAATAAAATCCATACAAATACAAATGCAGTTTAGAGGCGGCTAAAGCCATCCAATACTATGATAAAGTATACTAAATGACTGCAAGCTAAAAGCATGGTGATAAACATGGCAGACGCCATATTGTTAGGTGATGTACCAGGATGCACATGTGGACTCACAGTTTAAATATATACCAATATAAATGTATTATCAGTATGAATTACAGCTCCTGCATACAGTTATATAAATGTGGTTATGCTATTGTGCAATCTACTGTTTTTGCAGAACTATAACTTTATTCTTATAAAAGTGTCATTGTTACTGAATAGGACAACAGTCATCTAATTAATAGTTTGTCTGGCTATATTTAATCATCTATTTCAATATATTTTGTGAATAAAGATTAATCTATACTAATCATACTAAGATGATTGTATTTTATTTTATTTAGTTCCTATACCAGACATCCCACCCTGCCGAATCTGGCTTCCGGGCAGGGTGGGGAGAAGGGGGCGGAGCTGACTAACGCGAGGGAAATGACGTCGCAGAGGGGGTGGAGCTAAGGCGGACAGACGTCAATGACATCACAAAGGAAGGCGTTCCGGAGGCGGAGCTGCCAGGTAAGTTCGGGTTGCAGGAGACCACCCCAAAATCTGGGAGACTCCCGCGACTCCCGGGAGGGGTGGGATGCCTGCTATACTGAATACTGCATTACTGCAGTAAAGGATGTGTAGTTATAGTGTACTATATAGTAATTATTGGGAGACTTGTGATAGATAAGATGTTCTTTTGCAATGTAAAGTAATGTGACAGCATTTAAATGTTAAGAGCAAATGACAACATATATTGTGTATGATTAAAGGACAAGTAATGACCAAATACAGTAAAATGGTGTTTAAGTACTAAACAGTTGGAAAGAAGCAAGTAAACTTGGCTCTGTGTCCTTATTCTTTTCTAATACAGAATAACTGTCTGCACGCCCGCATCCCAGGCCTGTTACACATACAATATTTTAATAGTAAGAGAACAGTATGTCAAACAATATGAATTAGCACAAATATGCAGAGAGAAAATAATTGTGTGGATCGATATACTGTGTTGACATTAAAGTAAATGTAAACTTCCCTAATAAACGGGCTTTTGTTTTTCCTTTAAGCGCTAGTGCCACCTTCAGTTCTCATTCCCACTCTGCTGCACATATTCACATGACATTTTCACATGCTGGTTCCTAGACTATTGTCAACATGCAGCTTTGCTAATGTGCTGTCCATTCGCATATTGCGCAATAATCGCTTTGGTGTCCAACGGCAAAAATGGACCAACAGAATCTTACTTACTGTACAGCAGTGCTGTAACGAAATACAATAGTCATACAAGGGGGATAAATACATAGATAGTTCAGTACATAAATATATAAATTATATAAATGAAAGTGATAGAGCTTTGCCAAAAGAGATAAGGAGGTCCCTGACCCATAGAGCTTACAATCTAGTTAAAACAAGCAATAAATAAGAGGTGCAAAAAAATGCCAGGGCATCCAATCCGGTGATCGCTTTTTATTTCAGTTAGAAATCGTCTGATTGGTCCCCGTATATTAACAGCACAGGCAACATTTTGCACTTCTTATAAATAAGCCCCAAGGTGTTTATTTTTTGTTACTGGTGTCAGACAATTTGTAAATATTTGTTAGCATCTGCGTGCAACCAAATGTGAAGTGGGCGGATTAGAACAGAATCACAGCCAATGACCACATTAGAATTTTAACACTGCAATGGCCAAACGAGCTAACTTGCCCATTGCACATAAAATAAATGCACGGTAATGCTCAAATGCACCTCTGTATGAAATGGAATTCTTCCCTCCAGCTTGTTCAATTATCACTACCCCCGTTTTATGCCAGATTTCAATAACGTTCACTATATCTGTCAGTGTGTTTCTGGGCTCTCACTGAAAATGAACAGGATTTAACACAATGCTGTATTTCTCATTTTATCTTCATGGGGCTGGGAAATGAATTACTCCCTGGGCTGCTCTCTTCTTACACGGTGGCTGTTTTTTCCCTCTGTATTACAATAAACAAAGGTTTTCTGGAATTAAAACAACTGGAGAAAGGTCCAGATGCAGCTGAGAAAGATAGGACGGTCATTGGGGCCCCCACTGAGTACAGCTGGGGCCCCTACAGCTTCTGATGTTGACCCCTCCCCGAGATTTCAAAGCTGTTGTGTGTTTTTATTGCTCATTTGTTGTAACACAACACACATAATATACAATAATGCAGAAGCATTAATTTTTCTGCACAATTCAATGTGTCCTGTGCATTATTTTGAATAGTGCTGCACTAATGCACCACTGGACATCAATAGAAGTCAATTATTGCATAATAACGCTTATTACACAGTTTGTGTGCGATTTCCACAATTACTATTTTTGGAATTTTTATTGGGGGGGGGGGGGGGCAAAGAAAAACTCACAGTCAGGGCTAGGCCACACTTTTTAATGTGATTTTAATGTGTTTGCGCATGCAATTTTTTCCCTATTATTGCCATCAATATATTGTTTAATGGAATTAACTGATGCTGATTAGAACCTCTTTGGGTATCTTCTTGAACATGCATTTACTTATAGTTACTAGTATATTCATAAACCATCGAATTACCAGTCCAAAGCCCTGTATAGCAGGTAAATGAGAATATATTCAGAAAGATTTTCATGACAATCTAAACCATTAGGGAGCTGGCAAAACACAAGGACGTTAAAATGAGCTATTTGTGATAGTGCTTAAAGAATAGTTTAATAGAGAATAGGAATAGGATTCCATAAACACTGCACAGAGGACACGGCATAGAAACAAGTTCCATGGGGAATAGTTAACAGGTAATATATCTATATGGAATGTGTAATATTACATTAGGGGTATTCTGGGATAGGATCTGCCTAGTCCTCTGTAGAGTTTTCCTTATAAAATCATGAATGAATTGGAATCCCTCTGTTTATTCAGACACCTTATGCAGATTGGTAATCTGATCCAAATGAATTGTACAATTATTACTATTGTCATTAACATAGCATGCACATAAACTGAAAACACAATATAAAGACTCGGTTCTGGTGCTAAAACCTGTTAAAGGATAAGTACACTGTAAATGCAAGTTAAGTTTAACTGTAAGCTGCAGCTTTAAAAAAACTTCCCACTTTTTTTTTTCCCTTGGTCCCTCCTGAGCCTACCTGTGCTGCTATGTCAGATGTCAGCAACTCATTTGCTCCGTGCACCAAGCTTGTGTACAGCACATCGCAGAGCAAGATGTCAAGTGTGCATGTGTCCATGCATGGGACGGAATAAGAAGGAGGATCCAGGAACTCACAGAGTGGCCAAGCTAAGCAGTCTTTAAACCACATCCAAGATGTCAGGAACTTTACAGCAGCACAGGTAGGTGCAGGAGGGACCTAGAAAAAATAAAGGGGGGGGTTAAAGCTGCAGCTTACAATTAAACTTAACTTGCTTTTACAGTGAAGGTACGGAGCTTACCCGATCGATCGCTCCTACGCCGCATCCTCTGACAGGTCCTGACGGACTCTGTCTTCTATGAGCATGTGCAATAATTTTGATTATACCAGTGGGGTTCCCCCTTAATAAAGATTCACGTTCAGAGAATTGATCTCCCTCCAATGGATCTCCAGAAAATGGGTTTTTCCAGTTTGGACATCAGTGACCATATGAGAAGAAATCCCTTTATATCACAATTAAGCAAGCTTGCATCAAACCATGGAGACCAATCAATATTAAAGGGTAACTGTGGTCCAAAATTGACTTTCCGTATATTGACAGGAATTGCTTTTCTGGGTTTTTTTTGCAATTTACCTTCATTATTTTTTTACATAGTTTTTGAAGATATTTACATTTATATGTGTGATATGGTAGCAGGATCACCAGATCCCCTGGATTTCCTGCTCTAAAACCATGTGACCCACTTTCCTGTGTCTCCTCCTCCTCATGGGCCCCCAGGGCCACTCCCCTTGCAGTCCCTTTAAAAAAAACATGGCCCCTTCCTCTCCTCCTTCAGTAACTAGATTTCTTCTGCTTTCTCCTGCACTGAGCATGTGCCACCATGGCAGATTAGAGGAGGAACTATTATTTGTGACCACAGATTCAGAACCTCCAACCCCCTAACTTTCTGATCAGTGATTTCTTCATATTTAGGGCTGTGCAGCACATAGAGAGGTGGATGATGGGTCATTTTAAAGGTAGGAGCCCGGCCTTTTATTTACTTACCGGTATTTGGACACTACAGTCTCCCTTTAACATAGAGAAATTTCAAACCGCTCAAGGTGCTGATCAGATGCCCAAACTCATTGATCAATTTTTAGAACAATGACTGATAGCAAGAGGAACAACATTGCAAAGAGACTATTTTACATCTTATTGCCAATAAAGGCTGCAACTAATGTAAGTTCAGGTTTGATGCTCAACTCTCATGTAACAGCATAAAACACGCTGAGTCAGCAAACAACAAAAATGCATAAATGACTATTGAAATCTGATATTCCTTTACAAACCATCACATTTAAAAGCAACAGAAATAAGAAAATACAGCAGGGCGAACTGTGAATTTTAATGATATCCAGAGGACTTGGAAAATCAGCTACAGAATTGTCTTTATCTCTAAATAGCTGCCAGACTACCTTACATTGTAAGGCTGGGTACATTGAATGTTTCCGGGTGACCGGGTGCTATTACCGTGTATCGGTTGGTCAGTCGATAACATCTAATTGGCATTCCACCCTCAGAAAGAAAGCCATCCAAAACCTACTTTTCCCTATACTTACCTTTAACAATGACACTTCCAAGGCCAATGGTTGACGGCCAGACCCAAGATGCCTCCTTTACTGCAAGGGATGTGTTTAAAGCATCTTCGGAAAGGGTAAGTACAGCGAAAAATGTTATCTGTGGTATCGGAAACCTCCAATACCATAGGTTAACATAAAAATTAATCCGTTCGATACCATGCAGTAGTAACAACCACGAGCTTAATCACACAATTGCCGTGGTAAAAGTAGAGCCTGTTAAAGGGGAGGTATCTCTATTTTGCTCTATAAATATAAAGCCAAATAGAGTATAGGGAGATTGTTCCTGTCTGCCCCTCTCCCTATGACTGTGGCCTGCTCCCTATACTCCCTATACTAGCACAAGGGGCCAATGGAAATTTTCAGGTAAAGTAATGGTCTTCAGAACATCTCCGTTGATTATTTCCACATATTTTACCTATAGAGGGCAGATTCTGTGTGTTTACCCAGCTTTAGAAATGACTGGGAAGTTACCTAAACAAAAAGAAAAAAAGACAGATCAGAAGAGAAAGATTAACAGTAACAGGTATGCTACAAAGACAGCAATTATATGACATTAGCAGATGCATATTCATTGAAAGGATAATTAAATATATTATTGATTGATCTACTTACAGTAAGCGTTTCATTTTATCCACTGCGCAGATTTAGTGCCCAGTCACTAAATGACAGTTTTACACTTGGCTTGATGATGGAGGGTGTGCATGAAACTGACCGAGACAGCTGAGTCCCGAGCAGATAATTCATTAACTGAAATGACGGTTGAAGCGGAAAACATTCTAGAGCCATTGACTGCACAGTTTTCATTTCAATGTTCTTATTCACATACACACACAGACACACACATACAAACTATCCAGAATGTCTTTATGATTGTGGGAAGAAACCAAAGTAACTAGAGGAAAGTCACACAAGCACAAAGAAAACATACAAACTCCTTGGAGCTGATGAATTAAGAAGTGAAAACATACTGTTTATATTCATTTCGCAGCAAGCAGTCAGATGTTAGCTAGCGTTTCGCTAGAAAAACGTCTTCAAGAACTAAACTTTAAAGGACAACCGCACCCTCATAAGAACATCTTTTAGAAAGAATGGCCTCTTTAAAATATGTTGATATATCATACTTTGTCCTATGAATTCATTACTGTATGCCTGCTATGATTCTGGATGCCTCATGGAAACTGATCAATTTAGAAACCTGTACTGAGCCTGTACTGAGCCTGAGCATGCTCAGAAGAGGCAGATAGGGGATTATCATTCAGACATTGGCTGTGATGTCAACTGTCAAATCCATAACTGACAGTTGCTAACTGGAAGAACCAGGAAGCAGAAACAGGGGAAACAGGACATTGTGCAGGATTTCAGGTTAGATTTATATCGTTCAGATTTCAAACTATTACCGTTTAGGGTTTTGGGGGTGATTTACCTGTATGTAAGTTTTCATTTTGGGGCTGGACTACCTGCAGTAGTTACATAGTAATGTAGTAGATAATTAATTAAGTAGATAATGTAACCCCTATTGCAAATTATAAGGATATTAAAAGTCAACGAGGAGTATGCAAATACTCCAAATACCATATAAAGGCACAAGGCCGCAGGTCAGGTAATTTCTATTATCTTTATAATTTACAGTAATGGTGTATCCCATCGGGATCCATAGAAGGGGTAGATCATAAACAAGCAAGTTTTACTCTTACCAATGTATGTACATATTTAGATTTGATTATTTCGATAGGTACAATGGGAAGGTGCTCCAGCAAGACCATCAGATGTTATCAAATGTTTTCTAATGGTGTCCATAGATACTTAAATCCAACTTGTATGATATCGGATTGTGTATGGACGATCGTTGAAAGATTGCTGATCAATCTTCCAATAATTTCCACATCGGGACATCTGAAATTTTTAACCAACCGGCAATCTGATCATAAGACGTTGGATGTCGCAATGCTGCCTCAAATTGAATCTTTCTAAAACTGAACTAATCATTTTCCCACCAAAACCTGGTCCTGTCCCATCTTTCTTTATCTCTGTTGACAATACCCACATTTTCCCTATCCAATCGGCACGCTGCCTAGGGGTAATTGTAGACTCATATCTCTCTTTTTATGACCACATTAACTATGTTGCAAAAACCCGATGTTTTTTTCTTCGGAATATACTGAAAATCCGCAGATTCCTTTTTTTGGGTAATGGCACATTTAAATTCCACTACCTAGACAATCTTCTTGTCATAGCCAGGCGGAAGGAGATACTAATTTGAAGCAGGGATTTGACGTTAAAAATTCTCCAGCGATGTGGATGGATGATAAACAAGTAGAAAAGTCTCCAACACAAACATTGATCTTTTTCAGGGTAAACATTGTTTGCCAGCTGGGAATAGTTTCCCTACCACATCAAAAAATTACAAGAATATGCCAGTTTGCAAATCAATTGCTTCTGACCAACAAGGTCTCAGCAAGACGGTATATGGTGTTCCTGGGCCATTTAACAGCAAGAATAGGCCTGGTCAAGTGGGCAAGGTGGAAAATCAGACCCTTACAGCTATACTTTACCAGCTGGGACAAAAGGAAGCAAGACTGCTCACAGCCAATTCACCTAAAGTATTCATTAAAAAAGAATCTTCCTTGGTGGACGACTCCAGCAAACCTGTGTGTGGGGACTCCTCTCATGAAACAGGAGTAGATATACCTGTTCACAGATGCATGAGTCGGATTGAGAGCACATATAGGTCATCAAGTATTAGAACTCAAGGCAATTTTCCAGGCCCTCAAGGCCTTTCTCCCACTCATTCTGGCTGTATAAGATTCAGATTCAATTTATTGTCACAGTACTACAATTTTTATAGAGTCCGTGAAAAAACTTTAACAACAAATAGATACAGGTTAAACAATTTTGAGTGCAGCAGCAAAAAACAATAACCATATGCTTAGATATATAAAAATTCCAATATAAATACTAAAAGGTCCGACAATGTGGCAGCAGTGTCTTATATCAGAAGACAAGGAGGCACGAGGAGAAGATCACTGATGAGGGAGGTAGCACCAATCTTGAATTGGGCACAGAGGAATCTGTCCGACTTGACAGCTTTACATTTTCCTGGAAGTCAGAATCAGAAAGCAGACAACGGGGAATGGAGCTTGAATGGCAAAGTATATCAGGAGATTATAGTCAGATAGGGGAGCCCAGAGTGGGACCTCATGGCTTCAATACAAAATTCCAAAAGTTCTTCTTAAGATATTATCAGAGGGAAGCAAGAGCCACGGACGCCTTCAGACAAGATTGGAATTATTTGCGGGCATATATTTCCCTCCATTTCCCCTTATCTTCAGAGTGTTGAGGAAGATCTTAGCCTCCAAGATCTGGGTGATAGCAGTTATTCCAGACTGGCCACACAGGCCTTGATATCCTCTGTTGAAGAGATTGGCGACAGGGCCACCTTTACATCTCCCACCATTGAAGGACTTGCTCCAACAGGGCCAACTGCTTCACCCCAATCCAGGGAGTTACAATCTGGCAGCCTGGAACTTGAGAGGAGAAGGTTGAGTAGTTTGGGATGTTCTTCCCAGGTCATTGAGACACTCTTGAAAGCCCTCAAAGCATCCACGTTGTCTGGTAGACGTTCAGTCTATGGGCGAACATAGACAAATACCAGTTCTGCAGACATCAATACCCCAGGTTCTGGAGTTCCTGCAGGACAGGCTGGATAGGGGGTTGAGTTTTGCACATCAGGCTACCAAGATGCCAGTTGCTTCCAACCTGGGATTTGCCTGTGGTGCTAACAGCTTTTACTAAATCTCCTTTTGAACCCATAGAGGAAGCCTCATTGTGGGATCTGACACTAAAAAACTGTGTTATTGGTGGCTCTGACATCTGGAAGAGCCTACGAGGTTGCTGCCATGTCTATCAGTTCCCCTCATATGCACATTCTGCCAGAGGCAGTAATTTTCCACTTGTTCCATAAGTTCTTGCCAAAGGTCATGTCAAGGTTCCACTTGGACAAATCAATTGTGTTGCCTGCATTTGACCCGGAAAATCATCTGAATGATGCATAAGTTGGATGTGAGAACATGTCTACTTGCATACTTGGAGAGGAGAATGAAGGTTTTCAGATCCTCAGACAGTTTATTTGTTATCCCATCGGGAACTAAGAAAGGAGGAGCAGAAGCTACCCATATGTTTTGAATGCTTCCTGGAGGGACGGCCAGGAAAGGAAACTCTCAGTAAGTATGATAGGAGTTTCAGCTATCCAACTGAAGGCATGGGATACATCTTTATTTGGATACAGCCTCAAACCAACAAGAAAAACTAAACAATGGAAATTCACATTGAAATGTGAATAGATGCTGACACATCACCTGTGTTTTGACATTGCAATGCTTGCAATTGCTTGTATACAGCTCACTGATTAGCTGACAAGTGCAATTCTGAACTGTAGACAATGACACTAGTATTACACACTGCAGCAACTGCAAGATGGATAGTTTGTTTCTACTGTTAAACTTAAAGATTTTTTGCTTACTAGCCCCAACATCAAAAGCTGTCATAGGAGTAAAGGTGGTCGTAGAGGATCGCACGATTGTCCGTTGTTTTTGGACATGTCGGATCGGGCATTCGTCCAATCTGAACGAAGGAACGGTCGGTCGCATCTGAAAAGCCATTCAATTATTTTGGCCTGATAGACCGATACACTGAACTATCAGCTGATCAGGCCGGAATATTGCATGGTGTGTCCCCAGCTTTAGGGCCTACACTACACTTTCCTGGAATTTGAACAGGCACTGCAAGAGAACCATTTTGAGCAGAGAAATAAGGTAAGGATTTTTAAACACTACATGGTGGGGCCATCAGTGGGTTAAATTTTAGTCTGGGGGGGGGTGGACATGCCCTTTAAATAAGCTGTGATGTATGGACATGTATGATGAAGAAGTAACATAGTTGCCACTGTTGTGGTAAAAACATTTTTATTAGAATTTATGAAGCATTAAGACAGAGTGTGATTGCATGAACTCCTGAGTCCAACTATTTCTTCTATGAACATGCTCCAGAGTTTTACAATTACAGAATGACAATTCATAATTAGGAACATTTACATTGTTATTTGAAAAGTGCAGAGACATTTCTAAATGTATCGAAGTATCTGGGAGGGATTTTTTGGAATTTTCAATATGCGAAGTAGAAGGCTTTGATGTAGTTACTGTGCGCTTCTGCTACAACATCCTAAATAAGCATTGAGCTGTCCAGTTTCTGTTTCTTTATGCCATTAATTTTGTTTTTGTGTCCAAGCTCGTAGTAACAGCCACATGTACAAACGCAAATCTTTTAACATTCCACAAATGGGAATCTTTGTTTTTTTGTGGTGTCATCAAGTTATAATAGGAGTAACATAGGGTTCTATATTGGGCTACTGCATGGTCTCTGTGTTTGCTAATCAAGGGTAGAGATGTAGGTTCGAGGAAGGGGGAGGACCCCGAAACGTTGTATGTGTATCAGCATGTCACGAATAAACTGATTTAAATTGAAAGAGTGCGTCTCCCTACAAGTATTCACTATTAAGGTATATCACTGCTGGTGGTGAGCAGGAAAAGGGGAAACAGCACCATCAATGCCGAAAAACAAACAGAAGTGCGGGGAATATAAAACGATTTGAATAGAACCCAGTTTCGAATCGAATCTGAGGGTTTCGATGTCCCAAGAAAACTTTCGGAACTCCCGAAATTCACCGAACCCGTATTTTTTGAATTTTCGATTTTTAGAGTAGAACATTTTCAAAAATCGAAAGTAGACGATTTCCGAAAATCGAAACTCGAACTTTCCGAAAATTTCTAAAATTTTATTTGACACATACAACCTGTCAGATTTTTGATATGGTGTGGGGCAGCAGAAATGATCTGTTGTTGAAAAAAATACAAATGGCTTTCCTAGGCGAATACTTGCTAGTGATCTGGTAGTACTAGTAGCAGTAATTTAGAACAGGCTAAAGATAGCCACACACATGTTGGTCAGTTTTGGTTGATTAAATGTGTAGGGAACTGTAAACTAGTTACCCTTTCGTCTACTTGTTCTGACAAGATTTGGCCAGTAGGGGCCGCTGTGTAAAAATATAAAGAGGAGAGCAACCATGTGCTCAGCCTTTTTCTGACTTGGAGTTTCCCCAGAGGAGCCTGGGACCTTAGATAACTGGTAGGCCCAGTTAGTGAGAGATTATTCCCTGTTATAGATCACTCTAGGAGTGATCGAAAAGAGTAGGATAGCTAGTGAGCAGCTTGAGCTCCAACAAGGAGATTTAGTAAGGACTAGAGTCCTGGGTATACCACACAAGAATAGGGACACAGTGCCAGACATAGGGGTAGAAGTTTCCACTACAGTAACCTGAGAGCTGGGGTGGCACTAACAAGCTGATTGTTATTTATACTGTCTCTGATTCCTCTGGTTTGTGAGTATTGATGTGATATCTGTGCCATGCTATGTCACCTCTATTGTGCTACTTGCAATGCTTTATTAATATTGTTCTGTTAATAAATAAGATACTGTTTAAGTTCCAGAACCACTGGCGCCTATTTATTGCATTCTACCTTGAGTGGTAGTTCAGCAACACCCTGCCTCCAACATATGCGAGGGCCCACTCCTGATAAATAAGAGTCTTGTGCATAGAATGTGGGTAAGGCTAACAGTCTCTAGAGTAATTGAATAGCCCCATTTTACTATCACCTTACAAATGGGGGAGTAAGGTTAACTAGCTGGATATTTTGTTTAAATGCTTTTATCCCACCCCTCTTGCGAGTTGTGGGAACCTCCCTGATTCGGGGGGGGGGGGGGGTCTCCCGTGATTACAAGACTGGGAAGCTCTGCGCCCAGAACGCCCCTTACCTTGCAGTCATGCCCCTAGAAACACCATAAAGTAAAATAGAAGAAAACTGGCCAGATATGGTATTAACCAATAGTGTCAAGTTAAATTTATTAGGAGAAATTACATGCACAATCAGGGTTATTCAATAAAAGTTCTTATCATTTAAAATGGTGCTTATTTTGCCCCAACCAATCAGATGTAAGCTTACAAATAAGATCTGATTGGTTGGGGCAAAATTAGCACCATTTTAAATGATAAGAACTTTTATTGAATCTCCCTGAATGTGTTTTGGACCTATGCCTGGTCCTTCCTCAGGTGCATTAGCAGACAAAGTGAACCCAACACCCTTATATACACATATTACAATAAAGTTCACAATAAAGTACTAACTCCATCTAGTGACCGGGTGTATGAATTGGCCTCAATTGAAACAATACACCTTAATGTCTATTTCACAAGAAAGCACCAATTAAGGCATACATTTATATATAGTGGATAATGCACCTCCAACTGTAAATTATAAGGATATTAGAAGTCACCAAGGAGTTCCGTGACCATATAAAAGCACGAGGCCACAAGCCGAGTACCTTTTATACAGAGCACAGAACTCCAAGGTGACTTCTAATATCCCTTTAATTTACAGTTGGGGGTGCATTATTTATTATTATTAACCCCTTTTGTGGCTTCTGGTTTCCTTCTCCTCCTGGAACTGTAAGGTTATAAGGCTATAATCTTACAGTTCCTCCCATAGAAATGCACTTCAGGGGTAGGTTATAAAATGATCACACAATGCTGAAGGGTATGGTAGGGTCCATATGCAGACATATTTTCACATCTTATATGGAAAAAGAAAAGGAAAAATGTAATAGGTACAAAGCATCATTATAAGAAGCAATTAATATAGGCATAATTAAGACCTTGCAGCTCCAAAGTACCCAATTCATTAATCCATTTCAACTCTTTCTGTAATAAAGAATTTTTCCTATCACTGCCTCTTTGTGGACGTGTACTCTCTCAATCACCATCTTAAACTTGCCACAGTATGTTTATGTATGAAAAAGTGTTTACCAACAGATGCGTGTGGTTTTTTTGTTGTTGTTTTGACAAAAACACCACTTATGTCACTGCCACGCCTCCAGAACAATCCTGGGATGCCTCTAACTCCACCCCTACCCAACACAACACCCCAGCCACGCCTTCTTCTCCCCGACTGACACGCCCCCTTCCCCACCCTGCCCAGAAGAGCTTACAATCTAAGCACATTTATTAGACACATACAACCTATCAGTATGTCTTTATGATTGTGGGGGAAACCGGAGTGCCCGGAGGAAACCCACCCAAGCACGGGGAGAACAACGGGGTTGTTTTTAGGCATAGGCCACCTAGGCACAGAGCTAGGGCACCTATGTTAAACTAGGATGCCCAGTGTTCTCCCTAGCATCTCCCTGTCAGCTTTTACTTGTTGTGTTAGAACCTTCCACCCAACTCTCCAATTAGAACTTAGAGTAGGTGAAGAGTGAACAATTCAATGGAGGAGACATGGAAAGCAGGTACATACTGTATATCATGGCGATGCTGGCAGCTGGAAGGGTTACAGGTCATACTGTGCTGGCACTGAAAGTGTTAATGGCAATACTCTGGAAAAGTGCTTGCACTGAAGGGTTAATGGCAAAACTCTGGGAAACTTCTGGCACTGAAATTATTAGTAAGAAAGTCTACTGCCACTGAATGGTTAATGGTAATACTCTGCTGGCACTGAAAGTGGTAATCACAATATTCTGGGGAAGTCTGCTGGCACTGATAGGTTAATGTCAATGAAAGTGTTAATTCTAATACTCTTGGAGAGATAGGCCTCACTACTGCGATTTTAAGTGCAATGGGATTGCGATCTGATCACGCTAGGGAACCAAGATGGCTAGATGGCTAATGTCAAGGAATGTATCCGTGTAATTGTAAAGCGCTATGGAAGATGTTGCTATATAAATCCACAATAATAATATAGTAAATTATCCCCAAAGCTCCAATAGTTAGAAATCAAAGATATTAAAGACACGGGCCGGGTATACACAGAACCAGTCTGTAAGTTTCTGTCTGTCAAATTTCAAAAATGTGACTACACACAATCCGGAGCGTTCTCCCTATGTTAAGTAAAGAGAGAACTTCCAGGACTGCCACATTCCCTATGACAATGGCCAACTACCTAAATTTCAGTACAGCGGCCGACTCCGTGCGAGGATCATTTTTGGAAGATAACAATCATTCCCGATGGCGACAGTGAATGTGCATTAATGTCAAGAACAATTGTTTACACGGTACACACTTTGCCAATAAAGAGATAATTCCATTGGATCTGACAGAATTGGCAGGTTAGTTCCACATCTGCCAGCTTTCCAACTATTGGGGGTTTTGGAGGTGATTTCTTTAACCTATATATAATTTACATTTAAGGGGGTGAACACGTCCTTTAATATAGTCATATAATGTGTGTAGGTTAAAAGCATTGGACTGGATAAATGTCCTTATTTAACCTTGACTACTATGTTCGGATTCTACCTCTGTTCATACATTATTTTCTTTGTACAGTAGCTCAAACTATTGCATGGACATTAAGAGAAATAATTGTTTTGATCCCTTCATGACAGTAAGATGAAATGCAGCTCAATTATTTAACAGCGTGGAGATCTCACACTGAGAGAATATAAAATACGGCCATGCACAATAAATTCTTAAGCAAAGCAAAAACTTTATATTGAACTAGAACAGTTTCTGACAGCTCTCCCGCTGTTCCCATATGGTCTGCGTCTATGCTGGCGAAGTAAGTGACATCACAAAAGATGACAGTCTTAATGCTGGAAGCTTACACGCCAGCCTGGGGTGTAAAATCATTTCCTGCTGAGATGTAGCTTAATCCTTCCATTATGAAGAAGTCCTAAGACTGGGCGACACAAGTGTTCATTACCTGGTATGGAAACATTCAGTAAGAAGGTTGTTAGTTGAAAGACGAGGAAAAATAACATTATGATTTAATTATCTGGGAAATCTAAGCTTTTATGACTTTAATGGCTGTAATGTTTGTTTGGTTCTACAAGGCCAATTTATTCTTTAAGGGAAATTCACCAAAGCTAATGTTTTTTTTCGTCTTCTAGTAAGTTTATTTAATTAAAAAGTATCTAAAGTTTCTAAAGAAAAGATTGAATAAATTACAGATTGAATATTGTAGGAATAAAAGGGTAAGTTCTGTAGTAGACACAGTTACTACATTTTGGGAAATAGCAATAAAAGCATCTGGTGAAATTTACTATTACCTTTCTAATTTTGGTTGGATTTGGACGAAGGTTTGACCAACATCAGTCGGTCGTGGCTGGAATATTACCACTGATATTTAAGGCCAATCGACCAACGTGTCTGTTTGTTCCTAACCCCATGTTCCCTGTTTAAATCAAATGTAAATACAAAAGTCAATTGTAAATTGTTAAAATACAAGGAGTGGGCAGGGGAAGTAATGGGGGAATGTATTTGTGGGAGATTATGGTTTATGTGCCCTTTAAAGTTATGAGCAAATGGCCTGTCATTAGCGAGCTTAGGTCTGAAACTGTGGATACACTAGGTCTGTATTGCATTATCAGTTACTTATAAATGTATGCAATGAATAGATATGTGCCCTGGGCTGTATCTTGTGGTTAAAGAGGTTATAGTTACTGTTTTCTGACATGGCATTGCTGTGTTGGGCTTTCCATGGATGTTTTCACATTCAGTAGGTCCCTGGGTGAAAGCTACAGATACACGTTGCCATTTTGTTGCAGATTCTTCTGTATCATTCGGTAATTTGTAATGGTCAGCAAATTCTTTCTCCTGACCCGATCTTCCTTTAGGGCTAGGCCACACTAGCACGATTTCCGTGCGCTTGCGCACGCAATATTTTTATAATGTTGAAATCGCAGCAACGCACCATAATTGCAAGATTTCAGGTGCGTTGCGATTGCAGGTCCGTTTGTAATACACAATCGCATGCTATCACCATTTTTATACACAATCGCATGCGATCACCATTTTTATACACAATCGCATGTGATTTCTTATCTCAAAAGGAGAGATTACAAACACACAGAAATCGCGTGTAAATCACACCAGAATCACATTCACAATGGGGTGTAAAGCAATGTGGCCATGCCCTTACTCTGTATAGGGAGAAACTTTTGGGTGGCCAGACATGCAGGGGTCATTTTATTTATACAATGACCAAAAATATTAATATATGGGAGACGCACAATATCAATTTATTTGTTAAAGCAAATTATTTTCATCTGTCTTTCCTAAGAAAATGGTGTATACTGAAATGAATGGTATAAATTGGAATTAATGAAAGATGGTTAAACTCCTGCTTGGGTAGGAATTCAATTTCCCCTGTGGACTATTGTACAATCTGATCTTTATGTGTATGGCCTCTGTTATGCCATTGATGTAAAGATAATGATTGTCTCTTGACTTAAACCCTGGCACCTCTTCTTTTCCTCATATGCACTGTAGTATGCATTATACAACATTTTACTTAAAGGGACACTATACAGAAAAAATGACTTTGCCTCATCTTAATCTATTATTGAATACATGTAAGTAGCACTTACTCTGATTTGCATGTGTTGTTGCATGCCTTCAATCCAGCACACACTTTGTTTAGGAGCAGTATCTTCCCTCCCTCTTTTAACCACTCCCACTTCCACCCGACCTGACTTTTTTACCACAAACCAACTGTCAAGCCTGAAAACAGCACACAGCATTCCAACTGTCGAAACATTCCAGCTACAGTAAAACTACAGTAAAACTACTCACAGGAGAATAGTTTTCGAGAGCAAGGAAATTGATTGACAGCTGAAATATAAGACGTTTTAGATTGGATATCTAAAGAAATAGGGGGCAGATCAACAAAAAATGATACAGTGGTGGTTGAGAAGAATTATAGTTTCCAGTTATAGTCAATTTAAAATAACCTATTTTTCGGTATAGATGCCCTTTATAATATTTTTTGTGCACTGTTTACATTGTAAACTCCTTGTTTTACTGGTCCTCTATTTTAAAATGGTGCCTGCATGATGGTTTTCTTGAATGAGATTTACTCATTGCAAAAACACCATTTGAGTTTTCTTTAATCTTGTTAATACTGTAATAGAGTAGATAGAGATGATGGACATCGCAATGCAGATAAAGCCAATGATTTTAAAGGGCAGGTTAATGAAAAATTATATATATAGGTAAATTATTTCCCAAACCTAAAAACCACAATAGGTAGAAAGCTGATAGATGTAGGAATAACCTGTTCTGCAGCTAAAGGTTCTTCTTCGCACTTTTTTATGCCTCTCCGAGCTCATTACAAGCTCACACATGCTCAGAGGAGACGGCTAGAATAATAGCAATCAGTCATTGCCTGTGAGGTCATATTAATGTCTCACAGTTTTTAAACGGATTCAGAAAGAGGGGTAACAGGACATCGGACAACATTTCAGGTTATAGCTCTCTACTATCTAATTATTGCTGTTTTGGAATTTGGGGGATGATTTACCTATATACTATATTTAATTTAAGAGGTGAACTTGTCCTTTAATGGAAGTACAGAGTATGTGAAAGTTTTGGCAGTATTGAGTCTGGTATTTGTGAAAATGTAAAGCTTTGTACGCAAGCCAAATTTCGCTAGGGCATATCAGCTGACCGAGTTGCCAAGAATCACATATATATGGGCGACCATTCACATATGATTTTTGACCGTAATGCTTGGTCGGCGGTCGGGCGTTACAGCAGAGCGGAATTTAATGTGTGAACAGACCTTAACAGAAACTCAATGAATAAAGGAAAGCCATGCAAATAACAGGTTGATGGTTTATCTGCGGAAAGGATTATAATTCTGGTAAAAAAAAAATTAAAAAGGTAAACACCAGGCCAAACAAGAATCATTGAATCTGGTGAAAACATGTTCAGAGTGCATTTGTGCTATAAAGAATAAGAACTGCTGAGGGGCCATTAAACATCTCAAGGCGTTGCCCTGTAGAAAATTACCCAGATTGCTGTGGAGAATGTTGCCAGGTGGTCCAGCCATATGGTACATCATTTAATTTAATCCATTACTTTTAAGAGTGCCTCCTTTTTTTCATTTGCTTGTTTTACTCTGAATTGACACTTTATAAACTACAGTTTGATTTGGCTTTTGTATTAAAATCCTTATTTAGCAGTGAGTTGGTAAATATGTACATTTTATTACACAAATGAATTAAACAGTTAAAGAAATGTACAGAATAGAAATGCAAACAGGCGTTAAGTAATGTGTCCTTTTTTATTCTTTGAGTTTATTATGTACAGTTTATTATCACTGTTATTTCTATTTACCAAAATCTGCTGTGGTCTTTTCTCCTGGTTTACGAAACTGCCTATTAAAAGAATTCATCAATTACCTTTCAAGATGATTTCTCCTCAAAGATCCAGTAACGCAAAGCCAGAAAAAGCGATTCTGATTGCATAAGTACATTGGAATCTTTCTGCACACATGTGTTTGTAACTGCATATACAGCTCGACCTACGCATGGTATGGGGATTGGTTGGCTGTGCGCCCATACACAGGGCTGAACGTATTGGCTTTCTCTACTATAGTAGAGGAAGCAAGTGACTGGAAACAGAAATGTTCTGTCAGGAACAACAGACAGTAATGACAGCACAGAAGGTCAGAAATAAATTATAAGGAGCTTCAGGTGGTGGGGGTATAACAATCTCAGGGTTTTGTGGGTTGTGGAAGGAAAGTATAGATTTTATTGGTGGGCCCTTTACTGGCCACATCAAGTAGTTTAAAACAATCCTTACCTTACATTCCTGCTCAAAATAGTTCCCCTGCTGTGCCCCTCCAAAGTCCAGGAAACTGCTGTGTAGGAGCAGTGTGTGACTCATGCTTTGCCTGAGACTTCCTCAACCTCATCAAGGTTGAGGCATGCTCAGTGCAGCCCTCCCTGCCTCTCAGCCAATCACGGACGCGGCTGCCGGTCCCACCCCCAGCTTTCAATTCCATGCAAGCAGAGGGCCTGAACACTGCAGCAGGGGAGAGAGGGCAGGTAAGTAAGAATCGGGGGACTTTCTAACAATTATATTAATGCGGTTGGGGCTGGGGGAGCATGCCCTACCACATATCAAAAGTTAAATTTTGGGGTGGACATGCCCTTTAAAGGCAACTAAACCCCACTCCGTTTTTATTTTCAACATTCCTAAATTCTAGAAACTCATCTTTCCCTTTATTGAAGAAGTCATGCCAATGATTTTATAACTCAAATATTTAATGGGAAATCTAGAAAGTAGAATTTCAGTACTTCCCAGAAGTTTGAAATTCCTTTTATCATATACATTCCCCAATCATCCCAATGATTCATTCATTTGAAATTGTCTCTTCCTTTTCTTATCTTTGATTCCTGTAACAAACTTTGAAAGTAATCTCACCTTTATTAGAATCACTGATAAAAAATGATACAAAAACTTGGATAGTGTTTCAATTGTGTTCAATATTCCGCAAAACTTTACAAATATTTAAATATTTAAACCATTCACATCAGGTCCACATTAGAGATGGGATCCAGGTTTGACACGGAACCACTCAGTTCCGAAATCCAAAAGATCCGTCCGAATCCAGACTTCGGAAGACATTTTTGATAATTTTTGACAGACTCTGTATGCTATGTGCATGCACATCACACTTGCCTATGCATTATGGGTAGGGTATAAAGGTTGGACTAGATGGACGTATGTCTTTATTTAACCTCCAATACTATGTTACTATGTTACTGTTAGACAGACATTATGGGTAGGGTATAAAGGTTGGACTAGATGGACGTATGTCTTTATACAACCTCCAATATTGTTACTAGTAACTGTTAGACAGACAATTAGGGTAGGGTAAAGTGTGGACTAGATGGACGTATGTCTTTATTTAACCTCCAATACTATGTTACTATGTAACTGTTATACAGACATTATGGGTAGGGTATAAAGGTTGGACTAGATGGATGTATGTCTTTATACAACCTCCAATACTATGTTACTATGTAACTGTTAGACAGCCATTATGGGTAGGGTATAAAGGTTGGACTAGATGGATGTATGTCTTTATTTAACCTCCAATACTATGTTACTATGTATGTATGACTTAGGACAAGATCTGCAGGAGAACCATAAGGAGCAGAGATGTAAGGTAAGGATTTATTAAACTACACAGTGGGGTCAGTAGTGGGTTAAATTTTAGTGGACAGTGTAGAAGAGTCAGGTAATAGCTAATTAGTTAATTTAAAAAGTGAATGCTTCCTTCTGCGTAGCACCTTTATTGAACAATGCATATCAATGGTAACACCCCCCCAAATATTGGATTACGTACAAAGAGCCTGGAAAACTTCAGAGGTAGTTTTGTTGCAATGGTGACCGTTTGCATGTGTGAATTGCATGGAGGAAAATCCCCTCTCCCAGTGCTGGATCATAGTGGTAACTGAGCATGCATAACTGAATAAAATGATGAAAGGAGTAGTCAGATGGGTGGGTGAAATACTGAATATTCGAACAAGCAATAGGTATAACCAGCACACGCTTTCTGGGAAACAGCACGGGTGCTCGCTCATTATTCAACTTCTATATTCTTGTATCCAAATAGTCCAGAGCAGCACTTCCTAAACTTTCAGGGTTATTCAATAAAACTTTTATCGTTAAAATGGTGCTAATTTTGCCCAACCAATCAGATGTTTGCTTTCAAATGTTTAATAAGATCTGATTGGTTTGGGCAAAATTAACACCATTTTAAACGATAAGAACTTTTATTGAATCTCCCTGATAGTATTTTATTCACAATTCTTTAAAAACATTTTCCATAACACATGGCTGTTTTTCTTACAGACAGCAAAGATAGTGCAACATTTCGAACCGCACTGGTTCTTTGTCAAGCCACCAAAAACTCAACATCTGTTTCCTTAAATGTTTTTAATTGTTTTTAGTAAAATATGGGTTTTTTTGTTTGTTTTTTAAATGTGGATACATGTTATACAATGTTAAATCCTGACCTGTAGAGGGCACTAGCCCTAAGGTCAGGATAAAAAGGAAACAGATGTTAAGTTTTTGTTGGCTTGACAAAGAACCAGTGCGGTTCGAAACGTTGCACTATCCTTGCTGTCTGTAAGAATACAGCCATGTGTTTATAAAGGGAATATTTTTAAAGAATTGTGAATAAAATATGTTTTAAGTGCTGCTCTGACTATTGGGTTATCCTCCTATTCTTTCCTCACCCCGCATCTACTTCGTGTATTTTTTATTTATAGGGTTTTTCAGTAACGTTCCCCTATAAAGGACCACCAAAGTAGGATAAAAAGCTTTATAGAAGGTGTACAATCACTCATATTGTACAAATTTGCCAAAAGTGACACAAGCCATTGATCAGGTCATTAATTTCAGTTGATAATTCAGCCCGATTGACCAAAATATTGGTCATGATGGTCATGAAGGCCAAATTATTAACCCTTGTATGTCTAGCCAAGAAGCACCGGTGTAAGCTTTGGGGGAAATATCCAGGACATTTGACTAAATATTTAAATTGCATTTAATGAAAACAAACTTCATGTTCATTTGTTTTTCAAAGAGCAAATCCAATGAAATAGAACTTAGAATATGATCCTGACAGTTCTGTACTAACTGTTCTATATTCACTGAATAGGCCCATTAACATATTGACATGTTTTTTCCTCTGTAAAATAAGAGAAGAGAAAGAAATGCACAGTCAATAAATAATTCACATAAAGTAATCATTAGCTTTGCACCAAAGCACATATGTTATATTATAAGTATGAGTCTTCAGTGTAAAGAAAGCAAGGTATATTTATTAATAGAGCAGTGGGCATAGACTCCCTAGGACCCTAAACATGATAAAGGGAAAGATCAGGGGAAAAAAACATTTTTATTTAATTTTTAGCTCATGCCTATGTTCTACATATTGTCTTCATATCAATTGATTTCATACCATTTACTATGTTTGCTGTTGTAGTCAGTAGTGGGCTGCCATTTTGGGTTTTTCTTCCCAGAATGCACCACTTCCATGTTCCTCACAGTATTGGCTGTCGGATCTCTATTAAGCAACTGAATCAACCCGTGACTGAGACCATAGCGGACACTATTATGGGTCCCGCAAACAGGAAGTCAGCAGTTTGGGAAGATTATTTATACACAGGAAATCACTGGATGGTTAGAATAGGCTATTAAATGTGAAAATACCTTTTTCTTGAAACATGCCATGCCCCTTTAAACAGGTTGAATATTGTTTGTGTAGATAGTGGATTGTTAGCAATAACTACGTAAGGAGCACAATGCCAACATGCGCAATTCCCAGTGCAGCAGAATAAGCAGTAGCATCAGGGGTGCCCCTACATGAAGCAAACTGAAACAATCAAAAGGCGTCAGTTAAAAAAAATCCTCCGTCCTGCAATACTGCATTTCAGCACCAGTCCACCAATCAGTGTTAGGTCAGCCCTATGGCCACCAATCAGTGTTAGTCAGCCCACCACACCCACTTCCACAAGCCTTGCCTATATTCCCTGATGAAGCCAAACCCACTTCACGTGCCACCACCCGTCTGCTGATTTGTCAAAAACCCTAGGAACACCCCTGGTAGCACCTGGATTAGTAGTAGACTGTGTGAACGTAATAGCGTTAATCTAATCTGGGTGTGAGTGTTGCCTTTTGAAATATACTGACTGTAATGGATTGTTTAATTTTTTGCTTTGCTGGATAGTTCAAATCGGTCAAAAACTAAATCTCTTGTCTCCCAGCGAGCATGTTTGCAATCTTTGGTATATTCCCAGGAAATCGGATTGGGAAGGACCACCCTACATATTAACAATGAAATTCTCTTCCTGTTTGCTGTCCTTTTTTTTGTCTTCATCTGTGATTTCAAACCACATTCATGCCGGCCAATGATTTTTGTTATTTTACCCACAGTGTGGACATGCACATAAGGCATCCCCATTTTTCTATAAAGGAATATAACAGGACAGAGCAGTATATCTGTTGTATTCAGTTAGATCAACTGGACTTGAAGTTTAGTTCTTGAAGATGTTTCGCTAGTCATCCGACTGGATCTCTCAATTCAGAAGACTTGTACAAGAATCTGTTGGCAATTAAGTTACCTGGAATGTGTCCCAATTATTCAGGTGTTAGGGGCCTTCTGAAAGCAAGGTGTGGATGCATTGTGGCTAAGAGGTGTTATCGAAACTGCCCAGGGTAAGATGTCAAAACAGCATTGTACATGGCAGAAAGTTGGTATTGAATCCCCCCCTCCCCTTATGCATGTTTGTTTCTTAATTTCACATAAATGGTCTCCTGACACTTCTCTTGAACCAGTCCTGATCCTTTGCCAGTATGTTGATAATACAATCTTCAAAGGTATGTCCTTTGAACAGGACTGGTTAAAGAGAGGTGTTAAGGAGGCCATTTATGTGAAAATTAAGAAACCAAGCTTGAATAGAGGTGGGGGGTTCAACACCAACTGTCTGCCATGTACAATGCTGTTTTAAAGCCTTACCCTGGGCAGTTTCGATAACACCTTCTTGACACATTGCAATCACACCTTGCATTCAGAAGGTCTCTTCACTAATTGTATGTTAATTGAGACTTTCCATGGTACTTAATTGCCAACAGATTCTTGTACAAGTCATTTTGACTAAAGAAAGCCAGTCGATGACTAGTGAAACGTCAAGAAGTAACTTCAAGTCCAGTTGCTCTAACTGAATCCAACAGATAGCCCATGACCTGGTGAATGAGAACCTACAAGCAGGAACTGAACAGTTTCTTCCATGACTTTATTTATGCACTTTTTATAAACATGAATTGTTCCCAACATTTTGTTGGTGTCCTTGTATGATAATACTTCCTGGTAGTGTAGCATGGATTCCTTAAAGGTCCAAAATGCAGTGGCTTATTAACGCACAATAAATAGAGAAAATATCAGTGAATTATGGGAGACATCCCCTCAAATACCTTCACGCCACCACACTAGGCCGTACTATGTATATAATGGCAAACTATGGGTAAAATGGTATTTTCGTGCCCCTAGTCAACCTGATTTGCTTTTCTACTTTATGAGGGAAAAATATATACTTGTGTAAAAAATATAATAATCATGTTTTCCATTCTAGTGTGTGACCTCCTCACTCCACTTTTCTAAATGATTGCACTCCTCCATTGGGGTATATAGGATAGAAATCCTGTCACTGGTCTGGCTGAATGTTTCTTCCACTGCATCATGCACAAATGTCAAATTTCTAGCAGTGTGCACAGAACCGAGCAGACCAATCCTACTATATTCATAAAGTGACTCGCCCAAGTACATTCCTTAACTACCCCAGGAGTGGCCCCATGATGTACAGAAACAGGGATATTAAACTGAAGAAGAACAAGTAGGGAAAGGGACTTACACCGTTTTGGATGCCGGACATGCAGATATTGGTTATATGTCATTAGCACTTATCATGTGTTCACTTCATGTAACAGAGATTTAAAATACGTCTCTGCTCAGCGTTATGCTGTAGATTTTAAAGCTCCCGTCTTTCTGGGTTATTTAAAATGTAGATTGCACTTGTGTAACTGCCATTTTAACTTGGAGACTAAGCGTTTAGGCAGATGGGCATCAATCATCCAGGCGTTCATGTCGGCAGTTGGTTGTGGTGCCAGTGTAAATGCTTTTCAATTGACCAACTCTGGGACATGGACAAATTGGATTTGGAGAAAGCTTATTTTCTCCAAAAAGGAAGACAACTTCTGGTGAAATAAAGATAATGTAGCAGGGTTTTACAACAACTTACATGATGGTTTCATTTTTCATTTACTTTTTGCTGCATATTTAGTGGACGAACCAGATTATATAGACGCTGTGTTGAATGCCCAGAAAACTGTCTATGCACAAAGACAGTATCTTCTAATGGTTCTAATGCCAACCACTACCCCGTGTGTACATTAAGCACTGTTTCTATAAATGGGTATAATGCACAAAGCCTGCAAAGATACGGATTGTGTTTTGGGACATTCTGATTCATTATTGGTTTGCAGATTACACATAAAAATTTGGTTCCTAAAGCTGGCCGTACCCATGTAATTCCACAGCATGTGTGCCAACAGATCACATTGGTATCTGTCGGCACACATGTTGTGGGAACAGCACACACGGACCCCATCGATCCCCATACGCGGTAAACCATATGATCGTTTCCCGCTGATACCAACCAACGGAAATTTTCCGGCATTAGCGATCGATCAGAGTGCCGACTACGGTTGTTCGTTGGCATTCCGATTGGTCGGGAACATCCCCTACACCCGAATGATAATAGGTAAATCCCGTCGTTCCCTGACAGGATTTACCCATTATCATTCGTTTGTATGGCACCTTAACATCAAGCATCGAAGGAGGTTTATTATAGCATGCATGTGGGCTATAGTTAAGTAAAACCATAAACATTCGGGACCTGTCAGAGAAGCCGTCGGTGGTAAGTTCTTCACCTTTGCTCCTGCCTCCTATTAGAACCGGAGGTAATGCATTGCTCCTTTACTACCTGTTCTTCAATAATGCAATAAAGGAATAGCTTAGTTTCTGAGTAAACAATTCTCTAAGATAGGGAATAGGAATACACAGCCTGCGCAAAACAAGTGCTGGTTGAAAGGCATGCAGCAACACGCAGAGTTAGTGCTACTTACATGTATTCATTTATAGATTAAGATGAGGTGAAGTAATTTGTTTCAGTGTACGTATCCTTTAAGAGGAGGCAGCAATTTAAGGAGAAGAGGAGAACATCTGATGCGTAAAAAATGTATGCTATCTTTGGGTTCATTTGGGTTGGAAATGGAAGTATAATATGTAATATTGTCTGTTCCATTTTAATCTGGAGGTGATGAGATTATGCTGGAGGATACAGTAACAAAACATTGCTCAATGTCTGGCTGGCATGGCTTCTGCAAACTTCCAGCCTTTAACAAATGCTGGGATTGTTTGACCCATTTTTTAATGTGGCACTTTATGAGAAATGATGGTGGATGGTAATCTATTAAAGCTGCATCTACTGGATGTTATTGGTTTATGTAGATGACCTTTTGCATTTTGTTAAGGCCTTTTGATACAAAGGCAGTATGGTACGTAGGCTGTGTGCCACATTATGGTACATTTAAAACCAGGCTACTTACAATATGACAAACTGCAGTTAGAAAAGCACCAGACTTCTGGAACAAGATAATTTTAAGACAATAATGAGGCCAATGTTGATCTTTATAAAATCTAAGCTAAAATTTGCTCAGGGTGGAAGGGCATTTGCTGGCGGGCATTAAGCGGAGTTGGTGTCGCTAGATGGAAGAAAGAAGACATGACCAAGGGTTCATTTAAGAGCCAATGAGGGTCCTGTTTCAAGCTGCGGGACCCCCAACAAAGGCAAGGGCCCTTACAAGGGCCGGTACAGGCTGCGGGATCCCCTGAGCCCCAAAGGGCCCTTCTCAGGGCCTCAAGGGCACTTGTAAGTGCCGCAAGGGCCACCTATAAGGGCCGGGGAGGGGGTCCCGGTTCGAATTGCAGGGCCCCTTAAACCCCAAAGGCCCTTATTAGGGCCGCAATGGAACTTATAAGTGCCGGTGAAGAGGGGTCCCATTTTGAGCTGCAGGACCCCTTAAGCCCCAAAGAGCCCTTGTCAGGGCCACAAGGGACCTTATAAGGGCTAGGGAAGAGGGGTCCTGTCTCGAGCTGCGGGACCCCCTAAGCCTCAAAAGGCACTTCTCAGTGCCCCCACTGGAGGGTCCTTCCACCCCCTCCCAGCGGGCCCTTTCATTCCCCTCCCCGCGAGCGTATGGTGCAGGGGGCTGGGAGGGGCTGCTGGGAAAGGGTTGTGAGGCGGGTGGTCTCTGCCGCGGGGGGGCAAGAGGGGGCGCACACCCCTGCTGCACCCCTCTGGCAAATGCGTCCACCTGCGGCTGGGTGGGTGACCACCCGTGGTGGGTTGGGCGTACCCCCCCTGACCCCAGTGATCTCCTCTGTTTTCCCACCTTTAAGTTGCCGATTTGAAGCGGCGGAGATTAACACCGTGAATCAGTTACTTTATAAATAGAAGCGAGTGGTAACTGATGTGATGTTAACAAGGCGTTAACTTTCTGCCTCCAAGTTTTGCCTTTATAAATCGTGTTAAAGGGCATGTCCACCCCCAAAACTATAATCCCCCCAACTACTGGCCCCACCATGTAGTGTAGTTTAATCCTTACCTCACATCCCAGCGCCCATAGGGTTCTCCTGTAAACCCCCCCAAAGTCCCAAAAAATGACTACCAGGAGGCTAGCAGAGTCCATATAGGACACTGCCTGCTAGCTGGCCTCAGGTAGATTTTTGCCATGCGTACTGCAGCCCTTCTCCCCCTCCTTCCCCCTCCCCTCTCCTCCCCTCCTCCCTCTCCCTCCCGTTCTACTATCCCTCCCCCTAGCTCAAATCCCCCTTATATTGTGCTCCCCCATGTCTCCCAGCCCCAACCGCATATTTTTTTTTTTAGAAAGCTCCCAAACTCACTTACCTCTCTCTTTCCTCGGCGAACTGAGCTGCCGGCAGCCGCGTCTTGTGATTGGCTGCCGCTCAGCCAATCACAGACGCGGCGCCGGTCCCGCCCCTCTGCTTGCATTTCCTTGCAAGCAGAGGGGGGAGCGCGGCGGAGGATCGAGGGGAGGTAAGTAGAGTTTGGGGGGCTTCTAAAAAAAAATTATAGCGGTTGGGGCTGGGAGCCCAGGGGGGACCATATATTAAAAAATTTTTTCCAGGGTGGACATAGCCTTTAATATTGATTTTTGCGAAAACAGCGGAAAACCCGGCTGCGAAAAGTTAACGCCCGTTTATAAATATGCCCCTAGGTCTGTTACATAAGGGGCTTACTAACATGGTGATTGGTGAAACAATCTGTTGGTTGGAAGAAGCTGGAAGTTGATTGGAAGCTAAAAAATAATATAATCAAATAGCGGAAATCAAAGCCAAATGCAAAATTTATTATAGTAATACAGGAATGTTCCCAATAAAAATAGCACAGCAAGGATATAGATAATCAACAAACACTACTCATTAATATATAAAATATATCAAGTCCACAACAATAGATACGGTATAATCTACCAGTCCTGAAGGCTTGTGATCACAGCAATGACAAGAAAGCCGAGGCGAGGTTGGCTAGTTAAAGCTTGAAACTTACCTGATCCGTTTGTTTGTGCGAAGAGGATTCCCGTCCTTTGGATTAACCGTTGCATCCTGCGGGGCTGTGGAGGTTTTGGTGTTCTTGTCTGTGCTGGTGATCACAAGCCTTCAGGACAGGTAGATATATACCGGTATCTATGTTGTGGACTTGATATATTTTATATATTAATGAGTAGTGTTTGTTGATTATCATCCTTGCTGTGCTATTTTTATTGGGAACATTCCTGTTACTATAATAAATTTTGCCTTGGCTTTTATTTCCTGCTATTTAATTATATTATTTTTTATCAGTTTACTTCGATCTTCTGTTGTTTTGACTGTGTAGGGACCCACACAGTTTTATAGCAGGGTGTTTTATTATTCTCCCCCTCCCTTTTCTTGTTATTGATTGGAAGCTAGACTGATTTTTAAAGGCTAACTCCATACCCCCAAAACTTTACACATCCTGAAGGATCACCCCCCAATACCCCAGTTTCATTATATTCTTACATTCACCCAAAGCTCCAATGCTGAGGAATTAAAACTTACAGAGCGGTGATCCCTCACTGGTCTCCTCTCTGCTTCCTGGCCATGACTGTCAGTTATGGCTGCGACAGTGACGTTACGGTCAATGGCTGACAGCCATTACAGATCGAGCAGTTACGAGCAAAGGAGAGGGGGACCGTGATGTGTAAGTTATTAACCTCTGCGTGGAAGTGTCTGGTAAGAATGGTTTTGGGGGTTGATTCTTAAGGATATGTAAACTGTTTTTTTTAGGCTGGACTTCCCATTTTAATATGTTTAAACATGTACACTCGGCTGTGATTTACCAACGTGTCTGATTATCCAGAGCCACAGATTTTTGGTGAAGAATTCGTTGGGAACAAACCTTTTCTGATATTTTCACTGCTCCCTGGTAATCGGTCAACTTAACAGACCAGGGTTTTGGAACCGCCTTAACAGCCCGTACATTATATAACTTACCACCCAATGCTCATGTGCCATTCCAACACCACATGAACAGATTCAAACAGCACTTTGTAGAATTGTACAACAAAAGTGCAAGCCCATCTGATAGTAATGTAGAATAACAGCAAACTATCTAAAATACCCCCACAAGGCAAAGAGTTATAGATGTTACATACCTCCAGGTTTTTATGATTAAATGCAGATACGTAGCAATGTTTTTTCCATATATTTTTTTTTTGGAAATATAAAGAGGACAAAGTTCAAAACCAACACAAATTCTTATTAATGAAACCGCATGAATGAATGGGCGCTTACTATAGCCAGTAGTAGATTGTGTGCCAACCAGAGATTACTACACTGCAATGATCCACCAATTGCAATGTGCAGGGGGCTTCCGGGGATTTTCTCTCTTGTTCTGTGCATAGGGAAGAAAGTTCAGCACTTATACATTGGTGGCAGAGCAAGGGTAGTTTCTCCAGAACTCTGTATTAGTTCAACTGCAAACCAATGGAACCTGAGGGGTAAATTAAACTGAAAATGAGTTCACTGAACTAGGACGATAACTGTAAAGGGGGTTGTGGAGCACTGTGGGCGTGGGAGCACTCCTCTGTAGCAAAATCACTTATAACAAATAGTGAGAAGTGCTACTGATCTGACCAAAACATAGAACAAACAAGAAAAGAGATGATCAATGCACATTGCTGGGCCCCATATATCATAATATCTATGTTAGTGCAAACAGTAAAAATATGTGGGTTTTAGTTACAATTTCATGCATAAAAGTGAAAAGCTTCCAACCACGTCAAGGTAAACCCCAGTATGGAAGGTCCTAACAGTTTACCTTGGGTCATTTATCTGGGTTGATGCTGCCCTGCTTGGGTGCATTTCGTGGGAAGGGTCGTCCCTGACCTTGCATTGGATTAGTATTAAAGGCTATCACTTCCCCCCACCTACTGGCTTTTAACAAGGAGGGAAGGGCTCTCATCCATGGCTTAGTATTCACTAACATAATAATAACTGTAAAGCTCTCTAGATCTCCTTAAAATGTCTATTAAAGTGGTTGACAAGCTTAAGACACTAGTTGAGGTTGCTTAAGCCTTAGACCTGCGAGCTAGAGTAGAGAGGTACCAGGTCAACGCAAAAATACCCAGTGATGCTAAACGGAAATGCAGGAGCAGATCTTATCCCGGGACAGTAGGTCGAATAAAAAAAAACCCATTCAAATTCAAGTTTTGATCAAAGCTTATCCAATCCACCACAATCCACAGTCAGAAATGGCTGTAACTACAGACTACAGGATGCTAACTGGCATGTAGAAGCTAGTAACCAGTTCAGAATCTGTGATTAGACAAGAACACTGCCTCCCAACTGGCCATGGGGATGAGACAAATCACATTACAAGACATTGCTCCCCAACTGGCTTACGTGGAGAGGTGAACACCTCACATTACAAGACATGCTCCCAATGGCCTTATGTGGGATGATACACCTCACATTACAAAGACATTGCTCAACTGGGCTTACGGGGGGATATACACCTCACATTTACAAGAACACTGCTCCCAACTGGCCTATGTGGGATGATAACACCTCACATTACATAGACATTGCTCCAACTGGGCTCTGTGGATGATTAAAATCACATTACAAAGACAGTGCTACCAACTGGCCTATGTGGGATGATAACCCCACATTACAAGACCACTGCTACCCAACTGGCCTATGTGGGATGAACACCTTACATTACAGAGACAATGCTACCAACTGGCTTTATGTGGGATGGAGCCACCTACATTACAAGGAACATTGCTCCAAACTGAGCCTATGTGGGCTGATACACCTCACATTACAAAAAAAGACATTGTCCCCAACTGGCCTAGTGGGATGATACACCTCACATTACAAGGACATTGCTCCCAATGGCTTACGGGGATGATACACCTCACATTACAAAGCACTGTCCCAACTGCCTATGGGGATGATACACCTCACATTACAAGACATTTGTCCCAACTGGCCTATGTGGGGGATGATACACCTCACATTACAAGACATTGCTCCCAACTGGCCTATGTGGGATGATACACCTCACATTACAAGGGCATTGCTCCCAAACTGGCCTCGGGGATGAGACCACCTCAAATTACAAGACATTGCTCCAAAAACTGGCCTATGTGGGATGATACACCTCCCTTACAAGCATTGCTCCCAACTGGCCTAGTGGGATATACACCTCACATTACAAGACAATGCTCCCAAGGGCTTATGGGGATGATAAACCTCATTACAAGACACTGCTCCCAACGGCCTATGGCGGAGAGATTACACCTTCACATACAAGACACTGCTCCCAATGGCCTATGTGGGTGATACACCCCCAGTTACAAGACACTGCTCCCAATGGATATGTGGGATTGAACAACCCACATTACAAGATATTGCCTCCCAAGTGGCCTATGTGGGATGAAACCTCACCTTAAAGCACGTCCCAACTGCTATGTGGATGATACACCCCACCTTAACAAGACATTTCTCCCAACTGGCCTATGGGGATGATACACCTCAAAGAAAAGACTGCTCCAACTGGCCTATGGGGATGATACACCTCACATTACAAGACATTGCTCCCAAATGGGACTATGTGGGATGATACACCTTCACATTACAAAGAAATTGCTCCCAACGGCTATGTGGGATGATACTGGATACCTCCCACATTACAAGACATTGCTCCCAAACTGGCCTCTGGGGGAGATACACCTCACATTGACAAGACATTGCTCCCAATGGCCTATGTGGGATATTACACCTCACATTACAAGACACTGCTCCACCAACTGGCTATGTGGGATGATACACCTTCAGATTAAAGGACACTGATCCCAAATGGGCTATGTGGGATGTACACCCCACATTACAAGGACATTGCTCCAACGGCCTATGTGGGATGATACACCTCACATTACAAGACATTGCTCCCAACGGCTTACGTGGGAGATAAACTACATTACAAGACAGTGGATCCCAAACTGGCCTAGTGGCGATGATCCACCCCAATAAAGAAACTGCTCCCAATGGCTTATGTGGGATGATTACACCTCACATTACAAGACATTGCTTCCCAACTGCCTATGTGGATGATCCACCCACATTACCAAGACACTGCTCCCAAATGGCCTATGTGGGATGAACACCTACCTTACAAGGACAGCTCCCACTGGCTTACGGGGATTGATACACCTCACTTAAGACATTGCTCCCAATGGCTACGTGGATGATACACCCACATTACAAAGACAGCCACACATCAGTAAAGCCCAACCAATATTCTCGCAATTTTCATGACGGCCAGTGGCTGTTCGAAGGAACTTTAGAGCGATACCAAAGCTTTTGCCACGTACTCAAGGACTATGTACTCTATTAATGTTAACAGTTTTAAAGTGACACCTTCAACCAATCTTTAAAAAAGGTTCCATGACACAATCATATTACAATGCAAATTTAACTCTTTATATTCATGATGACATCACCTAATTAATTTAATATACATTCTTAAGCCACATTATGTTAGAACTGTGCATATCGCATCCCTTATCTCTTGCAATAATTAGTGATACTGCAACTTGTAGTACAGTACCTTGTGTATTTATATTACACAAGAGACATATTATTAAGTAAGCTAATTTGTATACATTCATATTCACATATATGGACGTTCACACAATATATAAAAATTGGGGCTGTTGTACATCCATTTAAAGTGCAATTGAACCAAAAAAAATAATAATACATACAAACAACAGAATTTGTGCACAAACAAGTCTAATGCATATTGGCTACCTCCATAAGGTTCCTGTACAAACGTCTGCTCACACCTGGATAAATACCAGCAATTGTTCGAAAAGGTTGGCCAAATTATTTAAGATGGATGACAAACAGCCCAATTTTCTATATATTGTGTGTACATGAAGGTTTTGACAAGGTCTTATGGGGTAATTGTCCTCCACCAGAGTTGGGCATGTGGCTCGTTGAGCAAAGTAGTACTTTAAAATAGAGAGTCAGCTTCAAGCAATCCAGCCCCCACAGGAGAAGTTGAAGTTGTCAGCTCAGGTGAGCAAAAAGGCAAGTACGGTAGTTAGGACCAGTTAAGAAAGCAACCTTGACGTGGTGGAATGAGGCTCTTAAAATAATTTGGCAACGTATTTTGAAACTATGTTTTGTATTTTATCAGGGTTAGCAGGTGTTGAGAGTAGAAAGTAGAACCTTATGGAGGTAGCCAATATCACAAAAGAATTGTTTGATGCACTCGAATTCATTTTTTGTAATAATGGAAGGTTACCTCGTACTTTAGAATATATGATAGTGAGTGTGATCCCCACTGGCTCCTGTTAAATTAATGAAGGAACACGAGGTACGACATTAGCTCCCTTACCTCACCTCCTCATACCTATAGTTAAGATTACAGTAACAGACTAATAAAACTGGAAGGATGACAACATGGCTAATGAACTGGAGAGATGACAAAACAGCTAAATGAAATGGAGGGCTAACAACATGGTATTAACTGGGGGGTGACACAAACTGGCTAATTACTGGGGAGGTAACAACATGGCTAATGAACGGCGAGTGACAATATGGCTAATACCGGGGGGTTACAAACACTCGGTAATTAATTGGGGGGTAACAAAACTGGCTAATTGAACTGGAGAGCTGTGACAACACTGGCTATGAACTGGAGGGTAACAACACGGCTAATGAAATGCAGGGGCGGGCTAACAACACTGGCTAATGAAAAACTGAGGGCTACACACTGGCTAATGAACTGGGGGGTTACAACACTGGCTAATATGGGGGGGTAACAACACTGGCTAATGAACTGGAGAAGTGACAACACTGGATAATGACGGAGGGCTAACAACACTGGCTTAATGAATGGAGGAGGGCAACAAACCGGCTAATGAACGGAGGGCTAACAACACTGGCGAATGAACGAAGGGGTGAACAAACCACGGTCTATGAACTGAAGGTGTGACAACACTGCTAATGACTGAAGAGATGACAATGCGGCTTCAATGAACTGAAGGGGTGACAACACTAGTAATGGAGGGGGGTGGAGCATGGATAATGAAGGGAGGCTAACAAAAACTGGCTAATGATACTGGGTGGTGACAACACTGGCTAATGAACTGGGGGGCTAACAACACTGGCTAATAAACTGAGGGCTGACCAACACAAACTACTGGAACTCGGGCAGTCATCAGTTACTTTATAATAAAGGCATTATAATATTTATATTATAGTGCATCCAAATAAAGGGCTTTGGTTTAAGCCGGTCAATCTTTATACAAAGAAAATAAATCAATACACATATGCAATATCCTATATCTACAAGTAGCATTTATCTAGAATATAATTTATCCCTGCAAACGTAGAAAGCCAGGCCCAACTTACATAGTGGTGCAGAGTAGCAATCTCCAACTTAGTAGAAACTACGGTAATTAGGCTTCTCTGTGGGGGTCTAGTGAACTAGCTAACACCTTCCACACTGGGGGCTATATCTTAACTCGTTGGGTTAGAGAAAAGATCCTGCACACCTTTAGTAGAAATGCCGTGGGATCATTAATCTGCCTTATACTATTTGCTGATATGCAACCAGGCTGTTACACGGGAGATATCCAGTCCATCATATTTTGTCACTTGGTAGACTGGGGTGCCCGCTTTCTACATTCTCTGGGGGCTCTTACACCGTTAACTCGGTTTGGACCTTCTATGCTTGGGTTATCTTTAAAGAGTTAGGAACGATATAAGATGGGTACTTTAATAGTTGAGACCTTCCATTGACTAAATAGGACCTTCCATACTGGGTCACATTAAAGGGAATCTCCAGTGGTTAGAAATACTTTTGCTATTACTAATTGAAGAACAGGAGATAAATCAGCTGTGTCTTACTCCTGTTCTTCAATAAAAGTTTTAGGAGCCAGGACTGAGGTAAGTAACTTACCTGGTCTATTCCCTTCTGACAGGTCCTGACGGACTATGTATGTCTATGTGCAGAGAGTACTTTACATGCAGTCTGGACTTGCATCGGACGTGGCGGGAGGAGCGAGCGCTGGATAAGTTAACTTCCATCATTCCAGGCTCCTGGATATGTATGAAGAAACGGAGTAAGACACAGCTCCTTTACCTCCCGTTCTCAATAACACTGAATAGCAAAACGTAATTTAAACCACTGAGATTCCCTTTAATGGGTGACGGATTTTATTTTTATATAATAAACCTGTAACTAAAACCCCTTTGTGTTTCTTTACTGTAAATTACTAGAATGATGGTTTCCCACACCAACACGACATTGGCTCTCAGTTGTGATTTAATCTTCTATTTCTTGTATTCACTTATCCAGTCTCTGAAGGAACCTTAGGGCTCTATGTCTTGTTCTACTTGCCATAGTCCATATCATTATATGGAGTTACAGTTTACTTTTCTATGGGCATAAACATCCATGAAAAGTTAATATTTAAATTCTGGTGTTATGTGAGGATGACGGGGGGGGGGGGGATATAAGTACCGGAATGTGGTAATAAGGTTTCCCTAAGGATCAGTAATGATTCCCAAACAAAGGAGAAGAGAACGTGAGGATGCCCCAGTAGATGTAATTAAATCTGTGTACGTTCCTATTCCCAGTAGTAATATCAGATCGTACAGCCCTGTATACACAGTCGGATTCAGATCTGTTATGGTAGTACATTTCATATTATTATTATTATAATTATTACAAAGTCAGGATTCAGATTGTTCTGTAGGTACATTTCAGATTCATTATCAACAGTCAGGATTAGTTGTTCTGGAGGTACATTTCATATTTATTATATTATTATTTATTACACAGTCAGGATCAGATCGTATAAATCGAAGCTCTCAAAGGGACTTCTAGTCAGATTAACTAAAGCTTGGTGTGTCAATGGGTTGTCTCTATACGTCCTACTAATCTACATTCATTTTCCCTAATTTTCTTTAGGATTAGTAGGTATGTCTAGATACAGTATTGATTGTGAATAGGATTTTTTCATAAAGACTTAAGAAGAAAGATTACTATTGGTGCTAGTTTTTATTGCGTGACTATTTATGAATTATATCTGTGATAAAAGGGATATATAAATATCATTCATATCACCGATAGTTGAACACAGTCTTTCCAGGGTTTATATTTGTATATAAATGTCATTATTATCACCGATGTACACACCAGTCTTGCAAGGGTTATATTTGGATATAAATGTCATTCATATCACGATCTAACACAGTCTTTCTCACGGGTTATATTTGTATATAAATGTATTCAATCACCAATAGACATAAACATTTTCCAGGTTTAAATTTGTATAATAATGTGATTCATATCTCCAATAGAACATAGTCTTTCCAGGGTTTTTTACATTTGTATATAAATGTTGTTCATATTACCAAAAGTAAACATAGTCTTTCCAGGGTGTCTTTGTATATAAATGGCGTCATATCACATAGTAACACAGTCTTTCCGTGTATATTTGTAAGTAAATGGGTTATGTCCCAATCCGGACACAGTCTTTTCCAGGGTTATAGGTAATATAAATGTCTGCATATAACCATTAGTATCACAGTCTTTCAGGAGTTTATATTTGATTATAAATGGTCAGTTCATATCACAATAGTAATAGTCTTTCCAGGGTTTATTGTGTATAACATGTCCTCATATACCAATAGTAACATTAAACTTTACAGGGTTTAAATTTTATATAAATGTGATTCATAGTCCCCCAATAGACATCGTCTTCCAGGGTTGATATTTGATATAAATGTATCATATTACCATAGTAACATACATTTGCCGGTTGTATTTTTGTATATAAATGTCATGCATATCGCCAATAGTAACATAAAATTTCCCGGGTTTAAATTTGTACTAAATGTGATTCATAATCCCCAATAGTAAAACATAGTCTTTCCAGGGTTTCTTTGGTATATAAAGTCCATTCATATCACCAATATACATGTCTTCCAGGTGTAATTGTATATAAATGTGGTAATATCCCCAATCGTAACATAGTCTTTCCAGGGTTTATTTTGTATATCAATGTCTTCATATCACCAAGAGTAACAAATGTCCCCGGGGTTAAATTTGTATATAAATGTGATCGATCCCCAATAGGTAAACAGTCTTCCAGGGTTTATATTTGTATTGAATGTAGTTCATATCACCCATCGTAACATGTCTTCAAGGGTTTAATTTGTATATAAATGTGGTTATATAACAATAGTAAGAATTTCCAGGGTTTAAATTTGTATAAATGTGGTTATATAACCAATAGTAACAAAAAACTTTCCAGGGGTTTATATTTGTTAAATGTAAGTTCTATCACCAAGTAGTAAACACAGTCTTTCCAGGGGTTATATTGATTAAAAGTCATTCATATCACCTCTAGTATCATAAATCGTCCAGGTTATATTTGTATATAAATGTGGTCATGTCACCAATAGTAACACCAGTCTTCTTTCAGGTGATATTTGTAATGAATGTCTTTCATATCACCAATAGTATCACGTCTTTCAGGGTTTAGATGTGTATATAAAAATGTGTTCATTTATCACAATAGTAACATAGTCGTCCAGGGTTTATATTGTATATAAATGTCAATCAAATACCATAGTAACATTAACTTCCAGGGTTTAAATTTGTATATAAATGTGATCATATCCCCAATCGTACATAGTCTTTCCAGGGTTTATGTTGTATATAAATGTCTTCATATTACAATAGTAAACATAAATTTTGCAGGGTTTAGTTTTGTATTTAAATGTCACTTATATCACCAATAGAACATAAACGTTCCGGGTTTTAAAATTTGTATATAAATGTGATTCATATCCCCAATAGTAACAATAGTCGTTGCCAGGGTTTAATTTTGTATATAATGTCATCATCATCACCAATAGTAACCTGAGTCTTTCAGGGTTTATATGTGGATAGAAATGTGATTCAGATCCCAATAAGTAACATCGTCTTCCAGGGTTTAAATTTGTAGATAAAGCAATTCATATCACCAATAGTAACATAGTCTTTCAGGGTTGATATTTGTATATAAATGTGGTTCCATATCCCAAATAGTAAACATAGTTTCCGGTAGTTATATGGATAGAAATGTCATCATACTCACCATAGTACCAAAGTCTTTCCAGGGTTTTTTTGTATATAAAGGTCATTCAATCACCAGAGTGACATAAACTTTCCAGGGTGAAACTTGTTTGTTAATAAGGTGATCTAGACCATAGACACAGTCTTTTCCAGCGTTTATATTTGTATATGAATGTCGCTCATTTACAATAGTAACATCGTTCTTGTCCGGGTATACTTTGATATTTAAATGTGGGTTCATATACCCAATAGTAACAACTTCCAGGGTTTAAATTTGTATAAATGGATTCATATAAACCCAAATAGTAACATAAACTTTCCAGGGTTATATTTGTATAGAAATGTTTTGTTCATATCACAATAGTAACACAGTCTTTCAGGGTGTATATGCATTAATGTCGTTATATCACTAATAGGTAATCGTCCTATTCCAGGGTTGATATTGTTATATACCTGTATAGATATCACCAATGTAACATAGTCTTTCCAGGGGGTTTCTCTGTGATATGAATATCGTTCATATCACCCAATCGGAAAACACAGTCTTCCAGAGTTCTATATTTTATATAATGTCATCTATCACAATAGTAACATAGTCTTTCAGGGTTTATATTTGTATATAAAATGTACATTCATTCACCAATAGAACACTAGGTCTTTCCAGGGTTTATATTTGGCTATAAATGTCATTCATATCACGAAGTAACAAGTCTTTCAAGGGTTCTATTCTATATAAAGTCCATTAATATCACAATAGTAAACACGTTTTCCAGGGTTTATATTGTATATAAATGTCATCATATCACCGATAGTAACACAGTCTTTCCAGGGGTTTATATTTGTAAAATGTCATTCATTATCACCAATAGTAACACAGGTTTCAGGGTTTATTTGTTATATAAAGTGTCATTAGTATAACCGATCGACATTATCTTTCAGGGTTTATATTTGTATATAACTGTCATTAATATCACCAATAGTTCAACACAGTCTTTCCAGGGTTTATATGGTATATAAATGTCATTATATCACCGTAGTAACACAAGTTCTTTCCAGTTTTATATTTGTATATAAGTCATTCATATACAATAGTAACATAAGCCTTCCAGGGTGATATTTGTATATAATGTCATCATATCACCGATAGTAAATAGATTTCCAGGTTTATATTTGTTATTAACTGTCATCATATCAACGATTAGAACATAGCCTTTCCAGGGTTTATATTTTGTATATAAATTCTTCATTCACCAATAGTAACACAGTCTTTCCGGGGTTATATTGTATAGAAATGTATTCATATACCAAAAGTAACATAGTCTTTCCAGTGTTTATATTTGTATAGAAATGTCATTCATATCAACCGGATCACGCTCCTCCCCACTCTTCCCTTAGACTTGCCCCAACTCCTTTACAACAAGTGCATACAGTGCAAGGTATTGCAGACACCTTTAAATTGTTCAAGTGTGTATACAAGTGTCAGTAGCCAAAACATTTTCAACACTGTAACATGGATTAGTAAATATTTAGGCAGTTCAAACAGGTTTTACCAGGTTAGAAGAAATAGGAATGATTTGCACTCCTCCAAAAAGCTGAGTTCAAATGAATTTTTAACTGGAAAATGGAGCTCAAAAGTGTTTGAAATCAGTGTATGACATCACCTACCCCATCACGTTGGGTAAATGTCCCTTATGGGATCCATTAATGCGGTGTGTGTGTGAGTCCACTGGAGTATAGCAATTCTTTGATTAATCCGCCGTATCTCGAATAAAAAGGTATCTATAAATTGTCATGATTTTCATTGGAGTTCCGTATTCCGATTATAATATATGGACTGACATGGTGGGTTGTTGAGCCAGGTTTCGTTAGAATAGGAATCAGTGTTTCCATGAATCGAGGGTGGAGGCAGGGTAGGTAGTTATTTTTGTTTTACGTATTATCGATTCTCTAATAACATTCTTAAGGCCAAGAGGGATCTTTGTTAGAAATATGCCCTATTGCTTTAAGTTGAATTAGACTCTCTTCTCAGCACATGAAGATTGGATCAATCATCCGATTAGGGAGTACAAGAACATCTCTGGATACAGTGGAAAATCTCAAACTTGGATATTGTTGGGAAGGGAGGAGAGAATTTTGATGTGGGATGTAAACGGATCTTTGGTATAAATGTGTTCTACCTAGAGGTAGAAGGATTCCAGTCAGTCTGAAGGTGATAGGTTTTCCGGTTATTGTGACTTGGTATTAGTGCTTTCAATGCTAATTTCCTGCAGAAACCAATGCAGATTGAATATTGTTGAATCTGTGGCGTGGATTCAGGACAAAAATTTTAAACCTTTGGATAGTAATTAGACTGAGATTTTTTCAGTATAATCAGACAGATTAAGTACTGTAGTTTGTATTATTATCCTTATTCTTTGTCCCTCTTTCTGTATGGTATCTTGGGTTCTCTTTGTGGGGTATCTTGGGGTTTGGTTTACTTGGATCTCCTCTCCTGATCTGGTCTTCTGAATCTATGCCTAAAAAAAAAGCTATTATCGCTATCTGATGTGATATTCGGAGTTCTGTGTATGACCATCCGTCTGTTAGTTTTCCCCTGTTTTCTTAAATGCCTGGAGTTTCCAATTATAGGGGGAGAGCCTGATTCAAAGTTTTTGAGTGAGTGGTCTCTTTAGTTTCTTTTTTTAGATAGCTAGTGATCTCCCTTCCACCTATTTAGTGGATGTCTTTACCTCTACCTAGAACTATGTTACTGGTAGTAATTTTATTGACTAAATCATAGTTCCATTGTAAAGTGCCACGGAGATGTTGGTGCTATGAAATCTTAAAATAATAATTAATATACCAGCAAAAGTGTGCCCGTTGGTGCACAGAGGGAATCATCTTCTTTAAAAATCTGCACTAAATTAAAGTAGTAGCCAAAACAAATTTTAAACTGCACATTTGTTATACAGACATTATGGGTGGGATAAGGTTGGACTAGATGGACGTATGTCTTTATACAACCTCCATACTATGTTACTATGTACTGTTAGACAGACATTATGGGTAGGGTATAAAGGTTGGACTAGATGGACGTATGTCTTTATATCACCTCCAATACTATGTTACTGTAACTGTTACAGAACATTATGGGTAGGGTATAAAGGTTGGACTAGATGGACGTATGTCTTTATACAACCTCCAATACTATGTTTACTATGTAACTGTTATACGACATTATGGGTAGGGTATAAAGGTTGGATCATGGAGTAGTGTCTTATTACAACCTCCAATACTATGTTACTATGTAACGTTTCAGACATTATGGTAGGGTATAAAGGTTGGACTAGATGGACGTATGTCTTTATAAACCTCCAATACTATGTTTACTATGTAACTGTTAGACAGACATTATGGGTAGGGTTAAAGGTGGACTAGAGGACGTTAGTCTTTAAACCTCCAATATATGTTACTATGTAACTGTTAGACGACATTATGGGTAGGGTTAAAGGTTGGACTAGATGGACGTATGTCTTTATAAACCTCCAATACTATGTTACTATGTAACTGTTAACAGAATTTGGGTAGGGTATAAAGGTTGGACTAGATGGAGTATGTCTTTATACACCTCCAAACTATGTTACTATTGTAACTGTTAGACAGACATTATGGGTAGGGTATAAAGTGGACTAGATGGACGTATGTTTTATAAAACCTCCAAATATGTTACTATGTAAATGTTAACAGAACATTATGGTAGGGTATAAAGGTTGGATAGATGGAGTATGTCTTTATACAACCTCCAATAATATGTTACTATGTAACTGTTAACAGCATTATGGGTAGGGTATAAAGGTTGGACTAGATGGATATGTCTTTATGCAACTTCCCCCCCCAATACTAGATATGTATGCTAACAGACATTATGGGTAGGGTATAAAGGTTGGACTAGATGGACGTATGGTCTTTTAAACTCAATACTATGTTACTATGTTACTGTTAGACAGACATTATGGGTAGGGTATAAAGGTTGGACTAGATGGACGTATTCTTTATCAACCTCCAATACTATGTTACTATGTAACTGTTAGACAGACATTATGGTAGGGTATAAAGGTTGGACTAGATGGACGTATGTCTTTATACACTCCAATACTAGTACTATGTAAATGTTAGACAGACATGGGTAGGGTATAAAGGTTGGACTAGATGGACGTATGTCTTTATAACCTCCAATACTATGTTACTATGTAACTGTTAGACAGACATTATGGGTAGGGGTATAAAGGTTGGACTAGATGGATGTATGTCTTTATACAACCTCCATACTATGTTACTATGTAACGTGTAGACAGACATTATGGGTAGGGTATAAAGGTTGGACTAGATGGACGATATCTTTAACCTCCAATACTATGTTACTATGTAACTGTTATACGACATTATGGTAGGGTATAAAGGTTGGACTAGATGATGTAGGTCTTTATACAACCTCCAATACTATGTTAACTGTTAACAGACATATTGGGTAGGGTATAAAGGTTGATAGATGACGTATGTCTTTAATTAACTCGTCTAATACATATGTCTACTATGCAGTATTCGCTTAGGACAGAACTGCATGAACCAATGTAGTTCTAGAGATGGTTTGCTAGTCATCTCAACTGGCTTCTCAATTCAGAAATTAATGTGTACAAGAATTGTGGGTAGGATATAAAAGGTTGGACTAGAGGGACGTATTGTCTTTATACAACTAATACAATGTTACTATGTAAACGTTCTATAGACATTATGGGTAGAGTTATAAAGCTTGGACTTGGGATGGGAGTCGTTATTAAAACCTCAAATACTATGTTACTATGTAACTGTTATATAGACATTTTGGGTAGAGTATAAAGGTTGGACTAGAGGATGTATTTCTTTATATAACCTCAATACTATATTACTATGTAACATATCCGTTGTATTCAGTTAGATCAACTGGACTTAAAGTTTAGTTCTTGAAGATGTTTTGCTAGTCATCCAACTGGCTTTCTCAATTCAGAATTACTTGTACAAGAATCTGTTGGCAAGTCCAGTTGATCTAACTGAATACAACGGATACACCCTCACCTGAATGAATGAGAACCTTCTCAAGCATTACTATGTAATGCTTAGACAGACATTATGGGTAGGGTATAAAGGTTAGACTAGATGGACGTATGTCTTTATACATCCTCCAATACTATGTTACTATGTAACTGTTATACAGACATTATGGGTAGAGTATACAGGTTGGACTAGATGGACGTATGTCTTTATACAACCTCCAATACTATGTTACTATGTAACTGTTAGACAGACATTATGGGTAGGGTATAAATGTTGGACTAGATGGACGTATGTCTTTATACAACCTCCAGTACTATGTTACTATGTAACTGTTATACAGACATTATGGGTAGGTTATAAAGGTTGGACTAGATGGACGTATGTCTTTATACAACCTCCAATACTATGTTACTATGTAACTGTTATACAGACATTATGGGTAGGGTATAAAGGTTGGACTAGATGGACTTATGTCTTTATTTAACCTCCAATACTATGTTACTATGTAACTGTTATACAGACATTATGGGTAGGGTATAAAGGTTGGACTAGATGGATGTATGTCTTTATACAACCTCCAATACTATGTTACTATGTAACTGTTATACAGACATTATGGGTAGGGTATAAAGGTTGGACTAGATGGATGTATGTCTTTATTTAACCTCCAATACTAACCTACCCTTTAAGCGTATATTGCTTTTCCTCAAGCCTATAAAGGTCACCTTTAATCTTTGTTCATCCCTATGAGATAAAAGAGATCTCCTGCTATTTGACTTTAGTGAATTATTTAAATGACTTCTTAGGGTTGAGACATTTTGTACTGAGCCATTAGGACTGCACAATTTAGTAACATAAGTGAGAACAGATATTTTATTCTTAATCCCTAACACAAGGTATGCTTGTGAAGGTTCTCATTCATCCAGGTCATGGTATATCTGTTGTATTCAATTAGATCAACTGGACTTGAAATGTAGTTCTTGAAGACGTTTCGCTAGTCATCCGACTGGCTTTCTCAATTCAGTCGGATGACTAGCGAAACGTCTTCAAGATTATGGGTAGGGTATAAAGGTTGGACTAGATGGATGTATGTCTTTATTTAACCTCCAATACTATGTTACTATGTATGTATGACTTAGGACAAGATCTGCAGGAGAACCATAAGGAGCAGAGATGTAAGGTAAGGATTTATTAAACTACACAGTGGGGTCAGTAGTGGGTTAAATTTTAGTGGACAGTTTGTAGAAGAGTCAGGTAATTAGCTAATTAGTTAATTTAAAAAGTGAATGCTTCCTTCTGCGTAGCACCTTTATTGAACAATGCATATCAATGGTAACACCCCCCCCAAATATTGGATTATTCGTACAAAGAGCCTGGAAAACTTCAGAGGTAGTTTTGTTGCAATGGTGACCGTTTGCATGTGTGAATTGCATGGAGGAAAATCCCCTCTCCCAGTGCTGGATCATAGTGGTAACTGAGCATGCATAACTGAATAAAATGATGAAAGGAGTAGTCAGATGGGTGGGTGAAATACTGAATATTCGAACAAGCAATAGGTATAACCAGCACACGCTTTCTGGGAAACAGCACGGGTGCTCGCTCATATATTCACCTTCTATATTCTTGTATCCAAATAGTCCAGAGCAGCACTTCCTTAAAACTTTCAGGGTTATTCAATAAAACTTCTTATCGTTTAAAATGGTGCTAATTTTGCCCCAACCAATCAGATGTTAGCTTTCAAATGTTAAATAAGATCTGATTGGTTTGGGCAAAATTAACACCATTTTAAACGATAAGAACTTTTATTGAATCTCCCTGATAGTATTTTATTCACAATTCTTTAAAAACATTTTCTGCCATAACACATGGCTGTTTTTCTTACAGACAGCAAAGATAGTGCAACATTTCGAACCGCACTGGTTCTTTGTCAAGCCACCAAAAACTCAACATCTGTTTCCTTTAAATGTTTTTAATTGTTTTTAGTAAAATATGGGTTTTTTTTGTTTTGTTTTTTTAAATGTGGATACAATGTTATACAATGTTAAATCCTGACCTGTAGAGGGCACTAGCCCTAAGGTCAGGATAAAAAGGAAACAGATGTTAAGTTTTTGTTGGCTTGACAAAGAACCAGTGCGGTTCGAAACGTTGCACTATCCTTGCTGTCTGTAAGATAAACAGCCATGTGTTATGGCAGAAAATATTTTTAAAGAATTGTGAATAAAATATTATGTTTTAAGGAAGTGCTGCTCTGGACTATTTGGGTGAAATACTGAGCCTGATTAAAAGTACTGGATTAAAGGCATACAGAAACACACACACCTCAGAGTACTTACGTGTATTTATTTATTTATAGGGTTTTTTTCAGTAACGTTCCCCTATAAAGGACCACCAAAGTAGGATAAAAAGCTTTATAGAAGGTGTACAATCACTCATATTGTACAAATTTGCCAAAAAGTGACACAAGCCATTGATCAGGTCATTAATTTCAGTTGATAATTCAGCCCGATTGACCAAAATATTGGTCATGATGGTCATGAAGGCCAAATTATTAACCCTTGTATGTCTAGCCAAGAAGCACCGGTGTAAGCTTTGGGGGAAATATCCAGGACATTTGACTAAATATTTAAATTGCATTTAATGAAAACAAACTTCATGTTCATTTGTTTTTCAAAGAGCAAATCCAATGAAATAGAACTTAGAATATTGATCCTGACAGTTCTGTACTATACCTGTTCTATATTCACTGAATAGGCCCATTAACATATTGACATGTTTTTTCCCTCTGTAAAATAAGAAGAAAGCAGAAATGCACAGTCAATAAATAATTCACATAAAGTAATCATTAGCTTTGCACCAAAGCACATATGTATATTTATAAGTATGAGTCTTCAGTGTAAAGAAAGCAAGGTATACTATTTATTAATAGAGCAGTGGGCATAGACTGTCCCTAGGACCCTAAACATGATAAAGGGAAAGATCAGTGGGAAAAAAACATTTTTATTTAATTTTTTTAGCTCATGCCTATGTTCTACATATTGTCTTCATATTCAATTGATTTCATACCATTTACTATTGTTTGCTGTAGTCAGTAGTGGGCTGCCATTTTGGGTTTTTCTTCCCAGAATGCACCACTTCCATGTTCCTCACAGTATTGGCTGTCGGATCTCTATTAAGCAACTGAATCAACCCGTGACTGAGACCATAGCGGACACTATTATGGGTCCCGCAAACAGGAAGTCAGCAGTTTGGGAAGATTTATTTATACACAGAGAAATCACTGGATGGTTAGAATATGGCTATTTAAATGTGAAAATACCTTTTTCTTGAAACATGCTCATGTTCCCCTTTAAACAGGTTGAATATCTGTTTGTGTAGATAGTGGATTGTTAGCAATAACCTACGTAAGGAGCACAATGCCAACATGCGCAATTCCCAGTGCAGCAGAATAAGCAGTAGCATCCAGGGGTGCCCCTACCATGAAGCAAACTGAAACAATCAAAAGGCGTCAGTTAAAAAAAAAATCCTCCGTCCTGCAATACTGCATTTCAGCACCAGTCCACCAATCAGTGTTAGGTCAGCCCTATGGTCCACCAATCAGTGTTAGTCAGCCCACCACACCCACTTCCACAAGCCTTGCCTATATTCCCTGATGAAGCCAAACCCACTTCACGTGCCACCACCCGTCTGCTGATTTGTCAAAAACCCTAGGAACACCCCTGGTAGCACCTGGATTAGTTAGTAGACTGTGTGAACGTAATAGCGTTAATCTAATCTGGGTGTGAGTGTGCCTTTTGAAAATATACTGCACTGTAATGGATTGTTTAATTTTTTTGCTTGGATAGTTCAAATCGGTCAAAAACTAAATCTCTTGTCTCCCAGCGAGCATGTTTGCAATCTTTGGTATATTCCCAGGAAATCGAATTGGGAAGGACCACCCTACATATTAACAATGAAATTCTCTTCCTGTTTGCTGTCCTTTTTATTTGTCTTCATCTGCTGATTTCAAACCACATTCATGCCGGCCAATGATTTTTGTTTATTTTACCCACAGTGTGGACATGCACATAAGGCATCCCCATTGTTCTATAAAGGAATATAACAGGACAGAGCAGTATATCTGTTGTATTCAGTTAGATCAACTGGACTTGAAGTTTAGTTCTTGAAGATGTTTCGCTAGTCATCCGACTGGATCTCTCAATTCAGAATGACTTGTACAAGAATCTGTTGGCAATTAAGTTACCTGGAATGTGTCCCAATTATTCAGGTGTTAGGGGCCTTCTGAAAGCAAGGTGTGGATGCATTGTGGCTAAGAGGTGTTATCGAAACTGCCCAGGGTAAGATGTCAAAACAGCATTGTACATGGCAGAAAGTTGGTATTGAATCCCCCCCTCCCCCTCTATGCATGTTTGTTTCTTAATTTTCACATAAATGGTCTCCTTGACACTTCTCTTGAACCAGTCCTGATCCTTTGCCAGTATGTTGATAATACAATCTTCAAAGGTATGTCCTTTGAACAGGACTGGTTAAAGAGAGGTGTTAAGGAGGCCATTTATGTGAAAATTAAGAAACCAAGCTTGAATAGAGGTGGGGGGTTCAACACCAACTGTCTGCCATGTACAATGCTGTTTTAAAGCCTTACCCTGGGCAGTTTCGATAACACCTTCTTGACACATTGCAATCACACCTTGCATTCAGAAGGTCTCTTCACCTAATTGTATGTTAATTGAGACTTTCCATGGTACTTAATTGCCAACAGATTCTTGTACAAGTCATTTTGACTAAAGAAAGCCAGTCGGATGACTAGTGAAACGTCAAGAAGTAAACTTCAAGTCCAGTTGCTCTAACTGAATCCAACAGATAGCCCATGACCTGGATGAATGAGAACCTTCACAAGCAGGACTGAACAGTTTCTTCCATGACTTTATTTATGCACTTTTTATTAAACATGAATTGTTCCCAATCATTTTGTTGGTGTCCTTGTATGATAATACTTCCTGGTAGTGTAGCATGGATTCCTTAAAGGTCCAAAATGCAGTGGCTTATTAACGCAACAATAAATAGAGAAAATATCAGTGAATTATGGGAGACATCCCCTCAAATACCTACTCACGCCACACACTAAGGCCGTACTATGTATATAATGGCAAACTATAGGGTAAAATGGTATTTTCAGTGCCCCTAGTCAACCTGATTTGCTTTTCTACTTTTATGAGGGAAAAATGATATAATTGTGTAAAAAATATAATAATCATGTTTTCCATTCTATGTGTGGACCTCCTCACCCACTTTCTAAATGATTGCACTCTCCATTGGGGTATATAGGATAGAATATCCTGTCACTGGTCTGTGCTGAATTGTTCTTCCACTGCATCATGCACAAATGTCAAATATTTCTAGCAGTGTGCACAGAACCGAGCAGACCAATCCTACTTATATTCAAAAGTGACTCGCCCAAGTACATTCCTTAACTACCCCAGGGAGTGGCCTCCTGATGTACCAGAAACAGGGATATTAAAACTGAAGAAGAACAAGTAGGGAAAGGGACTTACACCGTTTGTGATGCGGAAATGCAGATATGGTTATATGTCATTAGCACTTTATCATGTGTTCACTTCATGTAACAGAGATTTTAAAATACGTCTCTGCTCAGCGTATTGCTGTAGATTTTAAAGCTCCCGTCTTTCTGGGTTATTTAAAATGTAGATTGCACTGTGTACTGCCATTTTAACTTGGAGACTAACGTTTAGGCAGATGGGCATCAACATCAGGCGTTCAGTCGGCAGTTGGTTGTGGGTGCCAGTGTAAATGCTTTTCAATTGACCAACTCTGGGACATGGACAAAATGGATTTGGAGAAAGCTTATTTTCCAAAAAGGAAGACAACTTCTGGTGAAATAAAGATAATGTAGCAGGGTTTTACAACAACTTACATGATGGTTTCATTTTTCATTACTTTTTGCTGCATATTTAGTGGACGAACCAGATATATAGACGCTGTGTTGAATGCCAGAAAAACTGTCTATGCACAAAGACAGTATCTCTAATGGTTCTAATGCCAACCACTACCCCGTGTGTACATTAAGCAGTTTCTATAAATGGGTATAATGCACAAAGCCTGCAAAGATACGGATTGTGTTTGGGACATTCGATTCATTATTGGTTTGCAGATACACATAAAAATTGGTTCCTAAAGCTGGCCGTACCCATGTAATTCCACAGCATGTGTGCCAACAGATCACATTGGTATCTGTCGGCACACATGTTGTGGGAACAGCACACACGGACCCCATCGATCCCCATACGCGGTAAACCATATGATCGTTTCCCGCTGATACCAACCAACGGAAATTTTCCGGCATTAGCGATCGATCAGAGTGCGACTACGGTTGTTCGTTGGCATTCCGATTGGTCGGGAACATCCCCTACAACCGAATGATAATAGGTAAATCCCGTCGTTCCCTGACAGGATTTACCCATTATCATGTTTGTATGGCACCTTAACATCAAGCATCGAAGGAGGTTTTATAGCATGCATGTGGGCTATAGTTAAGTAAAACCATAAACATTCGGGACCTGTCAGAGAAGCCGTCCGGTGGTAAGTTTCACCTTTGCTCCTGCCTCCTATTAGAAACGGAGGTAATGCATTGCTCCTTTATCTACTGTTCTTCAATAATGCAATAAAGGAATAGCTTAGTTCTGAGTAAACAATTCCTCTAAGATAGGGAATAGGAATACACAGCCTGCGCAAAACAAGTGCTGGTTGAAAGGCATGCAGCAACACGCAGAGTTAGTGTACTACATGTATTCATTATAGATAAGATGAGGTGAAGTAATTTGTTTCAGTGTACGTATCCTTTAAGGGAGGCAGCAATTTAAGGAGAAGAGGAGAACATCTGTGCGTAAAAATGTATGCTATCTTTGGGTTCATTTGGGTGGAAATGGAAGTATATATGTAATATTGTCTGTTCCATTTTAATCTGAGGGTGATGAGATTATGCTGGAGGATACAGTAAAAAAAATTGCTCAAGTCTGGCTGGCATGGCTTCTGCAAACTTCCAGCCTTTAACAAATGCTGGGATTGTTTGACCCATTTTTAATGTGGCACTTTATGAGAAATTGATGGTGGATGGCTAATCTATTAAAGCTGCATCTACTTGGATTGTTATTGGTTTATGTAGATGACCTTTTGCATTTTGTTAAGGCCTTTTGATTACAAAGGCAGTATGGTACGTAGGCTGTGTGCCACATTATGGTACATTTAAAACCAGGCTACTACAATATGACAAACTGCAGTTAGAAAAGCACCAGACTTCTGGAACAAGATAATTTTAAGACAATAATGAGGCCAATGTTGATCTTTATAAAATCTAAGCTAAATTTGCTCGGGTGGAAGGGCATTTGCTGGCGGGATTAAGCGGAGTTGGTGTCGCTAGATGGAGAAGAAAGAAGACATGACCAAGGGTTCATTTAAGAGCCAAGAGGGTCCTGTTCAAGCTGCGGGACCCCCAACAAAGGCAAGGGCCCTACAAGGGCCGGTACAGGCTGGGGATCCCCTGAGCCCAAAGGGCCCTTCTCAGGGCCTCAAGGGCACTGTAAGTGCCGCAAGGGCCACCTAAAGGCCGGGGAGGGGGTCCCGGTTCGAATTGCAGGGCCCTTAAACCCCAAAGGCCCTTATTAGGGCCGCAATGGACTAAGAAGCCGGTGAAGAGGGGTCCCATTTGAGCTGCAGGACCCCTTAAGCCCAAAGAGCCCTTGTCAGGGCCACAAGGGACCTTATAAGGGCTAGGGAAGAGGGGCTCTGTCTCGAGCTGCGGGACCCCTAAGCCTCAAAAGGCACTTCTCAGTGCCCCACGGGGTCCTCCACCCCCCTCCCAGCGGGCCCTTTCATTCCCCTCCCGCGAGCAGTATGGTGCAGGGGGTGGGAGGGGGCTGGGAAAGGGTTGTGAGGCGGGGGTGGTCTCTGCGCGGGGGGGCAAGAGGGGGCGCACCCTGCTGCACCCCTCTGGCAAATGCGTCCATGCGGCTGGGTGGGTGGACGTGGGTGGGTTGGGCGTACCCCCCCTGACCCAGTGATCTCCTCGTTTTTCCCCTTTAAGTTGCGATTTGAAGCGGCGGAGATTAACACCGTGAATCAGTACTTTATAAATAGAAGCGAGTGGTAAATGATGTGATGTTAACAAGGCGTAACTTTTGCCTCCAAGTTTTGCATAAATCGTGTTAAAGGGCATGTCCACCCCAAAACATATACCCCCCAACTACTGGCCCCACCATGTAGTGTAGTTTAATCCTTACCTCACATCCAGCTCCATAGGGTTCTCCTGTAAACCCCCCCCAAAGTCCCAAAAAATGACCACCAGGAGGCTAGCAGAGTCCATATAGGACACTGCTGCTAGCGGCCTCAGGTAGATTTTTGCCAGCGTACTCAGCCCTTCTCCCCCTCCCTCCCCCCCCTCCTCTCCTCCCTCTCCTCCCTTCCCTCCCGTTCTACTATCCTCCCCCTAGTCAAATCCCCCTTATATTGTGTCCCCCAGTCTCAGCCCAACCGCATATTTTTTTTTAGAAAGCCCCCACCTCTACTTACCTCTCTCCTCTTCTCTCGGCGAACTGAGCTGCCGGCAGCCGGTCTGTGATTGGCTGCCGCTAGCCAATCACAGACGCGGTGCGGTCCCGCCCCTCTGCTTGCATTTCTTGCAAGCGAGGGCGGGAGCGCGGGGAGGATCGAGGGGAGGTAAGTAGAGTTTGGGGGCTTTCTAAAAAAAAATTATAGCGGTTGGGGCTGGGAGCCCAGGGGGGACCATATATTAAAAAATTTTTTCAGGGTGGACATAGCCTTAAATTGATTGCGAAAACAGCGGAAAACCCGGCTGCGAGAAGTTAACGCCCGTATAAATTGCCCCTAGGTCTGTTACATATAGGGGCTTACTAACATGGGTATTGGTGAAACAATCTGTTGGTGGAAGAAGCTGGAAGTTGATTGGAAGCTAAAAATAATAATCAAATAGCAGGAAATCAAAGCCAAATGCAAAATTTATTATAGTAATACAGGAATGTTCCCAATAAAAATAGCACAGCAAGGATATGATAATCAACAAACACTACTCTTAATATATAAAATATATCAAGTCCACAACCAATAGATACCGGTATATCTACCAGTCCTGAAGGCTTGTGATCACCAGCACTGACAAGAACTGCCGAGGCGAGGTTGGCTAGTTAAAGCTTGAAACTTACCTGATCCGTTTGTTTGTGCGAAGAGGATTCCCGTCCTTTGGATTAACCGTTGCATCCTGCGGGGCTGTGGAGGTTTGGTGGTTCTTGTCTGTGCTGGTGATCACAGCCTTCAGGACAGGTAGATATATACCGGTATCTATTGTTGTGGACTTGATATATTATATATTAATGAGTAGTGTTTGTTGATTATCTATATCCTTGCTGTGCTATTTTTGGGAACACTCTGTATACTATAATAAATTGCATTGGCTTTTATTTCCTGTATTAATTATATTATTTGTTCTTATCAGTTGACTTCGATCTTTGTTGTTTGGACTGGTATGGGACCCACACAGTTTTATAGCAGGTGTTTTATTATTCTCCCCCCTCCCTTTCTTGTTATTGATTGGAAGCTAGACTGATTTTTAAAGGCTAACTCCATACCCCCAAAACTTACACATCTGAAGGATCACCCCCCAATACCCCAGTTTCATTATATTCTTAATTCACCCAAAGCTCCAATGCTGAGGAATTAAAACTTACAGAGCGGTGATCCCTCACGGTCCTCTCTGCTTCCTGGCCATACGATGTCAGTTATGGCTGCGACAGTGACGTTACGGTCAATGGCTGACAGCCATTACAGATCGAGCAGTTACGAGCAAAGGAGGAGGGACCGTGATTCTGTAAGTTATAATTCCTCTGCGTGGAAGTGTCTGGTAAGAATGGTTTTGGGGGTTGATTCTTAAGGATATGTAAACTGTTTTTTTAGGCTGGACTTCCCATTTTAATATGTTTAAACATGTACACTCGGCTGTGATTTACCAACGTGTCTGATTATCCAGAACCACAGATTTTTGGTGAAGAATTAGTTGGGAACAAACCTTTTCTGATATTTTCTACTGCTCCCTGGTAATCCGGTCAACTTAACAGACCAGGGTTTTGTGAACCAGCCTTATACAGCCCGTACATTATATAACTTACCACCCAATGCTCATGTGCCATTCCAACAACCACATGAACAGATTCAAACAGCACTTTGTAGAATTGTACAACAAAAGTGCAAGCCCATCTGATAGTTAATGTAGAATAACAAGCAAACTATCTAAAATACCCCCACAAGGCAAAGAGTTATAGATGTTACATACCTCCAGGTTTTTATGATTAAAATGCAGATACGTTAGCAATGTTTTTTTTCCATATATTTCTTTTTTTGGAAAATATAAAAGAGACAAAGTTCAAAACCAACACAAATTCTTATTAATGAAACCGCATGAATGAATGGGCGCTTACTATAGCCAGTAGTAGATTGTGTGCCAACCAGAGATTACTACACTGCAATGATCCACCAATTGCAATGTGCAGGGGGCTTCCGGGGATTTTCTCTCTTGTTCTGTGCATAGGGAAGAAAGTTCCAGCACTTATACATTGGTGGCAGAGCAAAGGTTAGTTTCTCCAGAACTCTGTATTAGTTTCAACTGCAAACCAATGGAACATTGAGGGGTAAATTAAACTGAAAATGAGTTCACTGAACTAGGACGATAACTGTAAAGGGGGTTGTGGAGCACTGTGGGCTGTGGGAGCACTCCTGTAGCAAAATCACTTTATAACAAATAGTGGAAGTGCTACTGATCTGACCAAAACATTAGAACAAACAAGAAAAGAGATGATCAATGCACATTGCTGGGCCCCATATATCATAATATCTATGTTAGTGCAAACAGTAAAAATATGTGGGTTTTAGTTACAATTTCATGCATAAAAGTGAAAAGCCTTCCAACCACGTCAAGGTAACCCCAGTATGGAAGGTCCTAACAGTTTACCTTGGGTCATTTATCTGGGTTGATGCTGCCTGCTTGGTTGCATTTTCGTGGGAAGGTTGTCTCCCTGACCTTGCATTGGATTAGTATTAAAGGCTATCACTTCCCCCCACCTACTGGCTTTTAACAAGGAGGGAAGAGGCCTCTCATCCAATGCTTAGTATTCACTAACATAATAATAACTGTAAAGCTCTCTAGATCTCCTTAAAATGTCTATTAAAGGTGTGACTAGTTTTTATTCCTTAGGTTAAGGTTAAAATGACCAATAAGGCTATGTCACCTGATTGGTCATTTTAACTAGAAAACTCCCACCTCTCTTGCATGCAAAACAGTTGTTTCGTAATGTGTATGGCCAATCGGTTATCTCCGTATACCGATCTGGGCAGTCACCCAAATTAACAATCCAATGGAACTTGCTGTGAATTTGCGAAAGTCGGATTTGTATGGAACCTTCATTGGCAGTTTTTACAAATGGGAATGGAAGAAATCTGTAAAGGAAGATCAGAAGAAGTAATAACATTCCCCCAGTGTAGATAGAGGATTGCATTATCCATGGGTTTTCTATCTAGTTCCTTTTGAAATCAGATGGTTTTGTATCATCACCTTAACCCAAACTTGCCCTTTAAAATCGAACTTCTGTTTTGTTAATCAATTTATGTTATCTGCATTTTCTGTGGAAGTAATGAGGTTGGAAGCAGTTTGTCAACAGGTGCTGACAGAAAAATCTAACCATCGAGGTAATTTGTGAATGGTTTTTAGCTCGCTAATGAGGTGATAAACCGAGTGGAGCTGGAGAAATGGAAGTGGCCATAAGAAATGATTTTGATAGAATTGCCCATAAAGATGGCTCAGGCACAAGCTTGTTAGGCTGAGTAATGATGTTATTTTGATTCTGTCCTTGGATTCAAACACTGGATTATGTGTGTTTTTAATGAGACAGTGTGGTATTGTTACTTTATCGGTCACATAGTACTGCCGTATGTACCAACTACATCTTTGGTTATTTTGTTCTATTCCTGCATAATATACCCAGGTAGGGTTGAGACAGTCTGAGTAGCTCTTTGTAATCTGTATTAATTTTGCAGGAACATAAGCAATTACCTAGTGGGCTACGTGTGTCAAATGGTACCAGGGTTGGCAGATATTCCCTGTGCCTGAGCGAGAGGGTTGGAGGAGGAGAGCTGGCGGAGGTGGTAGGCTTGGTAAGGAGTGTTCTGGGGCAGGGCTGCCAGGTCCATTCCTTGCATGAGATTTCAGCCATGACTGTAGGATTTAAGATTTAGGTCCTGCAGTCAGGACAATCCCATCCAAATAGGGACGCATGGCAACCCTGGATGGTACCATCTTTTAAGACCTGGTACGCACAAGGGCGATTTTATTCCTATATTTCTAACTAATGGATTTTCCAATCTGTAGTCTGACAGTCTAATGTCCACACAATCTTCTTTGATTTTCTGACATTCTGACAGAAAAAAATTTATTCAGAGAACCAGTTTTGGAAGTGGAAATATTTTCACCAGTATAACTTACATATGTGTTGTGTTATACACTAATATCTGTGTCTGTATGTGGAAATACTGTACCCTACAAAATTCAATTAACATTTTGCACTGCATTTTTAAGAAAGGAAAACTGTACAGATCTGGCTCCTCCCCAGTCTCCCATTCTTTAACATATGCCCGTCTATATTAGATATTGGAAGAGGGTCAGTGACACTGTCTGAGGGAGGAGCCGGGGAGCCATCAATTACTTCATGAGTATAGTGCTGCTCTTGTAAGGCTGCTCTTCATAGAATTTATTTTACAAAGGTTTAGTATATGCCATAAAATAATAGCTTCTGTTTACTTATAGTTGGATATTTCTTCTTTCCAACTAATCAGAGGATAATGATTATAAGTTTATAAAAAAGGCCAAACAAATTGCTTTAAAAACCACAAAAGTTATTTCTTTTTGCCTGTTAAAGCACTTGCAGAGATCTACCCGGCATTAACAGGCTGTAAGCCTTTCTGGCCTTGATGTCTATTTGATATTACAGTGATCTTTTTATCCCTCATACACAGTTTTAATGGTAAATGTGAAAAATAAAATGCAAATATGTAATTCCTATTATTTCATATTGCTTGACTAAAATGAACAAAGTACCAACTAACTAATTGATATCCCTGTCTTTGTGTGTTTGTGCAAATGGTTTTATCTCGACAAATCTGTCATTTATTCCCCTTCATGCAGCCTCTCATTACAGATCTGAGTACGTTATGAATAATTCCTCTGTGTATATTATTTAGTTTTTCTCCAAGCCTTCCGTTCTGAGATGTTAAGGAAAAAAATTCTCAAAGGGCATCTCAAACACTGTTGGATAACACTGCAATTAGTGCGAATCAAAGTAAATATTGCCTGTAAAATCAAATGCTATTAAATACCAGTTAATTCTTTTTCAGATGTTGAAATTTACCCTTTGCTCTTTTTTAAAAGACACAGTATTTCCTGATCATGAATGTTGCATTTAATGGGTTAAATCAAGAGCCAGACAGGCAACTGTAGGAACTAATTGTACATATTTTCAGGCAGCCAGTCCAATACTCATCAATAGAAAATATATAAATGTATTCATCTTCTAGTCATCCCCTTATTGTGGTTATGCACAGTGGATTTATATGTGTTTTTTTCCATTTTTCCATTTGCCCCCTCCAGCAGTTATTCCAATTTTAATATCCTTTCCCCCAAAATGACTCTCAGTCCATTGTCCTGGGAATGAGGATGGATTCCTTGCTTGGAACAGTTGGGCAGTGCTATTATATATTTATTTATCCCTTGAGATTTTTTTTATATTATTCCAACATATATGTGGTAGTAAACACATGCAAAAATGAGAATTAAATATGAGGCACTAATGGATGTCTATGATGGGGCACTTTATTGCATTGCTTGGTATTGCTTGTAAAGGTTCTCATTCATCCAGGTCATGTTGTATTCAGTTAGATCAACTGGACTTGAAGTTTAGTTCTTTCTTTAGTTCTTTCCTATAGGTGTTATAGGAATGCCCATGGTAAGGTGTCAAAACAGCATTGTACATGGCAGACACCAACTGTATTAATACCAGTAATTCTCAATATTCTTATGCATCAAAAAAGAGTACCTACAAACTACATATAAAATGTATTAAATAACCGTAATTCTCAATATTCTATAGCATCCCTGTACCTACCAGAACTACAGTATTTGTATTAATACCAGTAATTCTCCATATTCTATAGTATCCCTGTACCAACCAGAACTACAGTATATGTATTAAAGGGCATGTCCACCCCAAAACTATAATCCCTCCCAGTAATGGCCCCACCATGTAGTGTAGTGTAATCCTTACCTCACATCCCAGCTCCATAGGGTTCTCCTGTAGACCCCCCCTAAAGTCCCAAAAACTGTCCACCAGGAGGCTAGCAGGACTCTGCCTGCTACCTTGCCTCCGGTAGATATTTGTCATGCGTACTGCAGCCCTTCTCCCTCCCCCTTCCTCTCCCTCCCTCTCCCTCCCGTTCTACTATCCCTCCCCCTAGCATAAAACCCCCTTAATATGATGTTCCCCCATGTCTGGCAGCCCCAACCGCATATTTTTTATTTTCCAAAAGCTCCCCAAACTCTTACTTACCTCTCCTCTTTCCTCCGCTGCACTGAATGACCAGCAGCCGCGTCCGTGATTGGCTGCCGCTCAGCCAATCACAGACGCGACTGCCGGTCCCGCCCCTCTGCTTGCATTCTCGCAAGCAGAGGGCCGGCAGTGCGGCGGAGGAACGAGGGGAGGTAAGTAAGAGTTTGGGGGGCTTTTGGAAAATAAAATATATGCGGTTGGGGCTGCCAGACATGGGGGAACATCATATTAAAAACAATTTTTAAGGGTGGACATGCCCTTTAATACCAGTAATTCTCAATATGATATAGTATCCCCATACCATCCAGAACTACAGTATATGTATTAATACCAGTAATTCTCAATATTATATAGTATCCCTGTACCAACCAGAACTACAGTATGTGTATTAATACCAGTAATTCTCAATATGATATAGCATCCCCATACCAACCAGAACTACAGTATATGTATTAATACCAGTAATTCTCAATATTATATAGTATCCCCGTACCAACCAGAACTAGAGTATATGTATTAATACCAGTAATTCTCAATATTATATAGTATCACTGTACCAACCAGAACTACAGTATATGTATTAATACCAGTAATTCTCAATATTATATAGTATCCCTGTACCAACCACAACTACAGTATATGTATTAATACCAGTAATTCTCAATATTATATAGGATCCCTGTACCAACCAGAACTACATTACATGTATTAATACCAGTAATTCTCAATATTATATAGGATCCCCGTACCAACCAGAACTACATTATATGTATTAATACCAGTAATTCTTAATATTATGTAGTATCCCTGTACCAACCAGAACTACATTATATGTATTAATACCAGTAATTCTCAATATTATAGTATCCCTGTACCAACCAGAATTACATATATGTATTAATACCAGTAATTCTCAATATTATATAGTATCCCTGTACCAACCAGAACTACAGTATATGTACTAATACCAGTAGTTCTCAATATATATAGTATCCCTGTACCACCAGAACTACGTATATGTATTAATACCAGTAATTCTCAATATATATAGGATCCCCGTACCAACCAGAACTACATTATATGTATTAATACCAGTAATTCTCAATATTATATAGTATCCCTGTACCACCAGAACTACAGTATATGTATTAATACCAGTAGTTCTCAATATTATATAGTATCCCTGTACCAACAGAACTACAGATATGTATTAATACCAGTAATTCTCAATATATATAGGATCCCCGTACCAACCAGAACTACATTATATGTATAATACCAGTAATTCTCATATTATATAGTATCCCTGTACCAACCAGAACTACAGTATATGATTAATACCAGTAATTCTCAATATTATATAGGATCCCGTACAACCAGAATACAGTATATGTATTAATACCAGTAATTCTCAATATTATATAGTATCCCCGTACCAACCAGAACTACAGTATATGTATTAATACCAGTAATTCTCAATATTATATAGGATCCCTGTACCAACCAGAACTACAATTATATGTATTAATACCGTAATTCCAATATTATAGAGTATCCCTGTACCAACCAGAACTACAGTATATGTATTAATACTAGTAATTCTCATATTATATAGTATCACTGTACCAAAGAACTACAGATAATGATTAATACCAGTATTATTTCAATATTATATAGTATCCCTGTACTAACCAGAACTACAGTATATGTATTAATACCAGTAATTCTCAATATTATTGGATCCCCGTACCAACCAGAACTACATTATAGTATTAATACCAGTAATTCTCAATATTATATAGTATCCCTGTACCAACCAGAACTACAGTATATGTATTAATACCAGTAATTCTCAATATTATATGTATCCCTGTACCAACCAGAACTACAGTATATGTATTAATACCAGAATTCTCAATATTATATAGTATCCCTGTACCAACCAGAACTACAGTATATGGATTAATACCAGTAATCTCAATATTATAGGTCCCTGTACCAACCAGAACTACATTATATGTATTAATACCAGAAATTCTTATATTATGTAGTATCCCTGTACCAACCAGAACTACATTATATGTATTAATACCAGTATTCTCAATATTATATAGTATCCCGTACAAACCAGAATTACATTATATGTATTAATACCAGTAATTCTCAATATTATATAGTATCCCTGTACCAACCAGAACTACATTATAGTATTAATACCAGTAATTCTCAATATTTATAGTATCCCTGTACCAACCAGAACTACAGTAATGTATTAATACCAGTAATTCTCATATTATATAGTATCCCTGTACCACCAGAACTACAGTATATGCATTAATACCAGTAATTCTCAATATTATATAGGATCCCCGTACCAACCGAAACTACAGTATTAGTATTAATACCAGTAATTCTCAATATTAATAGTATCCCCGTACCAACCAGAACTACAGTATATGTATAATACCAGTAATTCTCAATATATATAGTATCCCCGTACCAACCAGAACTACAGTATATGTATTAATACCAGTAATTTCAATATTATATAGTATCCCGCTACCAACCAGAAACCAGTATATGATTAATACCAGTAATTAAAATTATATAGGATCCCCGTACCAACCAGAACTACATTATATGTATTAATACCAGTAATTCTCAATATATATAGTATCCCTGCTACCAACCAGAACTACAGTATATGTATTAATACCAGTAATTCTCAATATTATATAGGATCCTGTACCAACCAGAAATACAGTATATGTATTAATACCAGTATTCTCAATATTATATAGGATCCCGGTACCAACCAGAACTACAGTATATGTATTAATACCAGTAATTCTCAATATTATATAGGATCCCTGTACCAAACAGAACTACATATATGTATTAATACCAGTAATCTTAATATTATTGTAGTATCCCTGTACCAACCAGAACACATTATATGTATTAATACCAGTAATCTAATAATCAGTATCCCTGTACCCACCAGAATTACATTATATGTATTAATACTAGTAATTCTCATATATATAGTATCCCTGTACCAACCAGAAAATACAGTATATGTATTAATACCAGTAATTCTCAATATTATATAGGATCCCCGTACCAACCAGAACTACATTAATGTATTAATACCAGTAATTCTCAAATATATAGTATCCCTGTACCAACCAGAACTACAGTATATGTATTAATACCAGTAATTCTCAATATTATAAGGATCCCCGTACCAACCAGAACTACAGTATATGTATTAATAACCAGTAATTCTCAATATTATATAGTATCCCGTACCAACCAGAACTACAGTATATGTATTAATACCAGTAATTCTCAATATTATATAGTCCCGTACCAACCACAGAACTACATTATATGTATAATACCAGTAATTCTCAATATATATAGTATCCCTGTACCAACCAGAACAACAGTAATGTATTAATACCAGTAATTCTCAATTTATATAGTATCCCTGTACCAACCAGAACACAGTATATGTATTAATACCAGTAATTCTCAATATTAATAGGATACCCGTACCAACCAGAACTACTTATATGTATTAATACCAGTAATTCTCAATTATATAGTATCCCTGTACCAACCAGAACACAGTATATGTATTAATACCATAATTCTCAATATTATATAGGATCCCTGTACCAACCAGAACTACAGTAATGTATTAATACCAGAATTCTCAATATTATATAGGATCCCCGTACCAACCAGAATACATTACATTGTATTAATACCAGTAATTCTTAATATTATGTAGTATCCCGTACCAACCAGAACTACATATATGATTATAACAGTAATTCTCAATTATATAGTATCCCTGTACCAACCAGAATACATTATAGTATTAATACCAGTAATTCTCAAATTATATAGTATCCCTGTACCAACCAGAACTACAGTATATGTATTAATACCAGTAATTCTTAAATTTATATAGTATCCCGTACCAACCAGAACTACAGTATATTATTAATACCCGTAATTCTCAAATATTATAGGATCCCCGTACCAACCAGAACTACTATATGTATTAATACCAGTAATTCTCAATATATATAGGATCCCTGTACCAACCAGAACTACAGTATATGTATTAATACCAGATAATTCTCAATATTATATTGTATCCCCGTACCAAATCTTAATATTATATAGGATCCCCGTACCAACCAGAACTACATTATATGTATAATACCAGTAATTCTCAATATTATATAGTATCCCTGTACCAACCAGAACTACAGTATATGTATTAATACCAGTAATTCTCAATATTATATAGTATCCCTGTACAACCAGAACTACAGTATATGTATTAATACCAGTAACTCTCAATATTATATTGTATCCCCGTACCAATATTCTCAATATTATATAGGATCCCCGTACAACCAGAACTACATTATAGGTGATTAAATACCCAGTAATTCTCAATATTATATAGTATCCCTGTACCAACCACAACTACAGTATATTGTATTAATACCAGTAATTTCATATTATATAGTATCCCTGTACCAACCAGAACTACAGTATATGTATTAATACCAGTAATTCTCAATATTATATAGGATCCCCGTACCAACCAGAACTACATTATATGTATTAATACCAGTAATTTAATATTATGTAGTATCCTGTACCAACCAGAACTACATTATATGTATTAAACCAGAATTCTCAATATATAGTATCCTGTACCAACCAGAATTACATTATATGTATTAATACCAGTAATTCTCAATATTATATAGTATCCCTGTACCCACCAGAACTACATATATGTACTAATACCAGTAGTTCCAATATTATATAGTTCCCTGTACCAACCAGAACTACGTATATGTATTAATACAGGAATTCTCAAATTATATAGGATCCCGATACCAACCAGAACTACATTAGTATTAATACCAGTAATTCTCAATATTATATAGTATCCCTGTACCAACCAGAACTACAGTATATGTATTAATACCAGTAGTTCTCAATTATATAAGTACCCTGTACCAACCAGAACTACAGTATATGTATTAATACCAGTAATTCTCAATATTATATAGGATTCCCGTACCAACCAGAACTACATATATGTTAATACCAGTAATTCTCATATTATATAGTATCCCTGTACCAACCAGAAACTACAGTATATGATTAATACCAGTAATTCTCAATATTATATAGGATCCCCGTACCAACCAAACTACAGTATATGTATTAATACCAGTAATTCTCAATATTATTAGTATCCCGTACAAACCAGAACTACAGTATATGTATTAATACCAGTAATTCTCAATATTATATAGGTCCCTGTACCAACCAGAACTACATTATATGTATTAATACCAGTAATTCTCAATATTATAGAGTATCCCTGTACCAACCAGAACTACAGTATATGTATTAATACTAGTAATTCTCATATTATATAGTACACTGTACCAACCAAGACTACGTATATGTATTAATACCAGTAATTCTCAATATTATATAGTATCCTGTACTACACAGAACTACAGTATATGTATTAATACCAGTAATTCTCATATTATATAGGATCCCGTACCAACCAGAACTACATTATATGTATTAATACCAGTAATTCTCAATATTATAGTATCCCTGTACCAACCAGAACTACAGTATATGTATTAATACCAGTAATTCTCAATATTATATAGTATCCCTGTACCAACCAGAACTACAGTATATGTATTAATACCAGTAATTTCATATTAATGTTCCCTGTACCAACCAGAACTACAGTATATGTATTAATACCAGTAATTCTCAATATTATATAGGATCCCTGTACCAACCAGAACTACATTATATGTATTAATACCAGAAATTCTTAATATTATGTAGTATCCCTGTACCAACCAGAACTACATTATATGTATTAATACCAGTAATTCTCAATATTATATAGTATCCCTGTACAAACCAGAATTACATTATATGTATTAATACCAGTAATTCTCAATATTATATAGTATCCCTGTACCAACCAGAACTACATTATAGTATTAATACCAGTATTCTCAATATTATATAGTATCCCTTGTACCAACCAGAACTACAGTATATGATTAATACCAGTAATTCTCAATTATATAGTATCCCTGTACCAACCAGAACTAACGTATATGCATTAATACCAGTAATTCTCAATATTATATAGGATCCCCGTACCAACCAGAACTACAGTTATAGTATTATACCAGTAATTCTCAATATATATAGTATCCCCGTACCAACCAGAACTACAGTATATGTATTAATACCAGTAATTCTCAATATTATATAGTATCCCCGTACCAACCAGAACTACAGTATATGTATTAATACCAGAATTTAATATTATATAGTATCCCTGTACCAACCAGAACTACAGTATATGTATTATACCAGTAATTCTTAATATATATAGGATCCCCGTACCAACCAGAACATTATAGTATTAATACCAGTAATTCTCAATATTAATAGTATCCCTGTACCAACCAGAAATACAGTTATGTATTAATACCAGTAATTCTCAATATTATATATACCCTGTACCAACCAGAACTACAGTATATGTATTAATACCAGTAATTCTCAATATTATATAGTATCCCTGTACCAACCAGCTACAGTATATGTATTAATACCAGTAATTCTCAATATTAATAGGATACCCTGTACCAACCAGAACTACATATATGTATTAAACCAGTAATTCTTAATATTATTAGTATCCCTGTACCAAACAGAACTACATTATATGTATTAATACCAGAATTCTAATATATACAGTATCCCTGTACCAACCAGAATTACATTATATGTTTAATACTAGTAATTTCAATATATAGATCCCTGTACCAACCAGAACTACAGTATATGTATTAATACAGTAATTCTCATATTATATAGGATCCCCGTACCAACCAGAACTACATTATATGTATTAATACCAGTAATTCTCAAATATATAGTATCCCTGTACCAACCAGAACTACAGTATATGTATTAATACCAGTAATTCTCAATATTATATAGGATCCCCGTACCAACCAGAACTACAGTATATGTATTAATACCAGTAATTTCAATATTATATAGTATCCCCGTACCAACCAGAACTACAGTATATGTATAATACCAGTAATTCTCAATATTATATAGGATCCCGTACCAACAGAACTACATATATGTATTAATAACAGTAATTCTCAATATTATATAGTATCCCTGTACCAACCAGAACAACAGTTATAGTATTATCCAGTAATTCTCAATATTATATAGATCCCTGTACCAACCAGAACTACAGTATATGTATTAATACCAGTAATTCTCAATATTATATAGGATCCCGTACCAACCAGAACTACATTATATGTATTAATACCAGTAATTCTCAATATTATTAGTATCCCGTACCAACCAGAACTACAGTATATGTATTAATACCAGTAATTCTCAATATTATATAGTATCCCTGTACCAACCAGAACTACAGTATATGTATTAATACCAGTAATTCTCAATATTATATAGGATCCCCGTACCAACCAGAACTACAGTAATGTATTAATACCAGTAATTCTTAATTTATGTAGTATCCCTGTACAACCAGAAACTACATTATATGTATTAATAACAGTAATTCTCAATATATATAGTATCCCTGTACCAACAGAATTACATTAATGTATTAATACAGTAATTCTCAATATTATATAGTATCCCTGTCCAACCAGAACTACAGTATATGTATTAATACCAGTAATTTTAATATTATATAGTATCCCTGGACCAACCAGAAATACAGTAATTTATTAATACCAGTAATTCTCAATATTATATAGGATCCCCGTACCAACCAGAACTACATTATATGATTTAATACCAGTAATTCTCAATATTATATAGTATCCTGTACCAACCAGAACTACAGTATATGTATTAATACCAGTAATTCTCAATATTATATTGATCCCCGTACCAATATTCTAATATTATATGGATCCCCGTACCAACCAGAACTACATTATATGTATTAATACCAGATATTCTCAATATTATATAGTATCCCTGTACCAACCAGAACTACAGTATATGTATTAATACCAGTAATTCTCAATATTATATAGTATCCCTGTACCAACCAGAACAATACAGTATATGTATTAATACAGTAACTTCAATTATATTGTATCCCCGTACCAATATTCTCAATATTATATAGGATCCCCGTACCAACCGAACTACATATATGTATAATACAGTAATTCTCAATATATTAGTATCCCTGTACCAACAGAACTACAGTTATGTATTAATACCAGTAATTCTCAATATTATATAGTATCCCTGTACCAACCAGAACTACAGTATATGATTAATACCAGTAATTCTCAATATTATTATATCCCCGTACCAACCAGAACTACAGTATAGGATTAATACCAGTAATTCTCAATATTATATGGTATCCCTTTACCAACCAGAGCTACAGTATATGTATTAATACCAGTAATTATCAATATTTTTTAATTTTAGAAACTTATCTAGGCTACATTTAAAACTATTCAATGAACTTGCCATTACCACATCTGCTGGAAGACAGTTCCACAGTTTCACCGGTCTCACTGTAAAGAAACCTTTCCTAACCTGAAGATGAAACTTCTTTTCTTTCAACCTTAAAGGATGTCCACGTGTCCTCTGATATGACTGATTAGTGAACGATGCACCAGAGAGCTTATGGCCCATTACCGGTAATCTATTTATATAAAGTGATTACAGTATATCCCCCCGCAAATGTTGCTTCTCCAGTGTAAACAGCCTTAAAAGGACACTAAACTCCCATATTCAAAAAAAAGAACTCTTTGCCATTCGTTTGTATTATTCACAGGGAGGTGAGAACGCTTATTCTCACCTCCCTGTGAATACCGGTAATATTACACTCGGGGGACCTGAAACTTACCTTACCGCCGCTCCACTCGCAGCCGCTCCTTCACTGAAAGCCGCTCTGTCCCGACCGCGCGCCCTATCTTAGGTGCATGCGCGCCAATACAAAAGATAGGGCGCGCGATCGGGAGAGAACAGCTGTTCAGTGAAGAAGCGTCTGCGAGTGGAGCGCGGTAAGGGCGGTGAGAGTAAGCGTTCTCACCTCCCTGTGAATAATGCAAACGAAAGTCAAATAGTTGTTTTTTTGGATTTAGTGTTCCTTTAACTTGTCTAATCTGTCTGCATATTCAAGCCCCTCCATTCCCTTTATTAATTTAGTTGCCCTTCTCTGAACTGTTTCCATTTCCAAGATGTCCCTTTTGTATATGGGATTCCAAAACTGCACCGCATATTCCAAATGAGGCCTTACCAGTGCCTTGTAAAGAGGGAGAATAATATTTTTCTCTCTTGAATCTATTCCCCTCTTTATACAAGACAATATCTTGCTAGCTCGGGCCGTTGCTACCTGGCATTATTTGCTACAGCTAAGTCTGTTATCTACCAGAACCCCCAAATCTTTTTCCAGTCGAGATTCACTTAACACAGATATAAAATTCATTGCCATTTCGGTAGGTGATCTCTTTGGATGTTTTGTTACTCATAGCTTAATAAACAGCATTACTTTTATTTTAGTGCTACTAAAAATATTAAACCCGGGCAGACTAATAAATGAGAAAAACAAATAACGAAGAATGTTCATGCCAGAAGTTGTAAATGGTATTGAATTCAATTGTGCTCCTTTGAAATCATGATAAGGGCAGAGTTGCAGAGCATCCCAGTGTTTATTCTGCAGCCGTCATTAAAGAAACTACACAGATAATGGTTTGCATTCATTTTCTTCCTTGAAATGGAAAATCACTGGAGTATTTCAAAATAAAAGACGTGATCTGCATGGCAAGACAAAGAAGAATAAACAAAATTAAATTTGGCAGGTCTGGATTAAATTTGTAGTTTTTTTTTTTTCTGCAAAACCTTGTAATAATTCCCACAGACCATGTAGTTTGGTGTCTTCTCTGATGAACAAAGGGAAATGATGTGGCAGAACTGATGGCTCGAATGAGGAAAACTTTGTATCAGTGTCAAAATAATTTTAATTTCCAGCTGCTATTTGCCTCTGCAGTCTAGATGTTCTGTGGAGACTAAGGTAGAAAAGTATGTGATGTATTCAGTGAACGAAGTGTAAACATCTCTTTACATTGCTCTGCCATAACATTATGAGCACCCACTTAATATTGAGTAGGCCCCCCCTTTTACCATCAGATACTAATCTGTAAGGATGTGTTACCACTACAGTGGTACAGGACACATCAGTTATTTGGGCACGGTGGATCGTTGTTGGTCTAATTTGTGTCCAAATGGAACGAAAAGCTTGATCAGACAGGACGGTAAATTTCGGGCTGTCCATGCAGTCTTCAATGGACCACACAACCGGTCATGCAAAAAAGTACTTTTTTGCATTTGATTGCGGCAGGTCAGAAAATCGCACTGTGCCTATGGTGACGGTACCAGACTAGTTCATTCCAGCACATCCAAGGGTTTTTAATTGAATTGAGATTTGGAAGCCAAGCCAAATGCCTCAAACTCTTTGGAATTAGTGGATAAATTAATATACATTTAAAAGTTTTAAATAATATGTAGATTGGAAAATGATTAGAAATTAGGGATGGCTGGATTGCTGATCCGAACCCAGTTCAGTGGTGGATCGCAGATTTTCCGGAATTCCACTATCTGAATTTTTCTGACCCGCATTAGCAGAGAGGCTGAAACTGCCAAAAACTCTTTGTAAAAAACAAATGTTTTCACCTTTTATTGCATCATCCCTAAGTGCCTAATAATCTGTAATGAATTCAGTGTGCACTGTTATAGCTTTTAGTAAAAGATGATGACTGTCTGAACATCTACCAATTAAATTACATGCAGATTATGGGTTCCTGTTCACCCTTAAAACAAAAAAAATGATCAATTGTTACTAACCTGCCCCCAACCCCAACTAATACATTCTGCACTTTTTTACCTGCATTACTTACCAGATATTTAAGGATAATTCTTGTCCACATTCTGGCAGAGTAAGATGGCCCCTCCTTCTATGCAGTCAATCAAGGCTGTGACCACTGACATCACAACCAATGATTGACTGCTGTTTCCTCTGCTGCCTCCTGCATGCTCAAGCTTATAATAAGTTCATTGAGCAGAGGGAGGAGACCGATACCTTTGCAAAAAAGGAATATAACTTACCATTAAATAAATAAACTATACATTAATTGGGTTTATCTGCACAGAAAGAGCACAGAGTAACAGATACTGCTTATTCCTTTTCCTGATCTTAATGCTGAATCAATTAGCCATGCAGCGAGAAATAAGCTTTACTTTTATAGAATGGATAGTTTTACGTGTAGTGTGCCAGAGGCAGGGGGGGGGGTGATTGACAGTTCTTTACTGACTAGCTGTGCCCCGCCCTCTTTAAAAAGTAAAACTCCAAGAGCTAAAAAAAAAAACTAAAAAAAAACAAGGGATAGGAAGGTCAGTGAAGGGGGCTAAAAGATTAAGATTGGTGGTAATTCATCCTAATTACTATGTGGATTGTTAAAAAATGATTTGCCATGTTACATGTCCTTTAACGTTAAGGCTTGCTGTAGTATATATCCCTAATTGATGATTGTTTTGAAAGGCAACTGAGTGTCTCTTTAATCAGCCATTTTTGAGCCTTTTATTTGTTTGAGTCTGAGCTTATCTTTTAGTTTTATTGCCCGAGATGTTTGACAGGGTTTCTGTGGTTTAATGAGTTGCTGCATGTTTACCCAATTATATTCCAGCATACTTTATGTGGCTTCAGGGTCATACACGTGCGATCGCGGGTCCTGACGCACAATGGGGGTTATTCAATAAAAGTTTTTATCCTCTAAAATGTTGCTAAATTTGCCCCAACCAATCAGATATTATTTAACATTTGAAAGCTAACATCTGATTGGTTGAGGCAAAATTAGCACATTTTAACATTCAGAACTGTTATTGAATCTCCCTGTATGAGTATTAGGCAATGACATAGTTGGAAGAGAGTTAGATAAGTTACTGATGGGGCTGAAATTATTCCTCTGCTGTATCAAAAACCTGTCCGGAATTCAAGCATTAGGCAAATAACCCACAAACAAATTAGCTGACCCCCATACCCAAGCTCCCCTGGGTGTATAGTCACCGACTCCATAGCCGTGCAGTGATGGCAGGGAAGGCTGTGAAGATCCACAGCAGAGTGAGGAATCCCTTCCTGTGATACCTGAAAGGTATGCTGTGTAGGCTTGTCTGATTGGGCTGGTGCTTGCAGAGAGGGTGTCATCAGTCAGAGCTGGGACATTCCTTTGCTAAATGGAGGATGATGAATTAGGGGGAGAGATCTGGAACTGTGCTGAAAGCCCTGCCCCCTGTTGACCATGTTGGTACACCCTTGCAATCTAGCCTGACTGCACCCTAGAGCCTCCACCTTTCGAATTATGGACTGATAGTGGGTAAACAGGTCATCTTGTGAATGGAACTTTGAAAGGTGCTAGGATTAAGGAGGTTGGAGGTTTAGAACGCTATGAACTTTTTACCTTACCTCCTGTAGAATGCCTAAAGAAACTGGTCTCAGTAGCGGTGCAATAGGGGATCCAAGAGTAGCTTCCAAATCCACTGCAGGGGGACAAGAGGGAGGAACGCAGGGGCAGCAGAAACATCAGTAGCAATGTTCAGGGGCACAGTAGCTTTATAATTACCAAAATGTTATTTTCCTGGTCTCGAACACAGCAGTGAACAATGGGTTAATCCCATCTGTGTAGGCGTGACAGGTTTTAGGAAGCCTTTAAGGTCAAGTACATTTAACCCACTACTGGCCTCACTGTGTAGTGTTATAAAATCCTTACCTTACATCCCTGCTCCAAATGGTTCTCCTGTAATGTCCCTCCAAAGTCCTAAAAAGTAAGAAGCAGGAGCCTGGACGAGTCCCAAATGGTCTCTGCCTCCTGTCTCTCCAGGGGTGTAAGGTAAAGATTTTATTACACTACACAGTGGGGCCAATAGTGGGTTAAATTACAGTTTTGGGGGTGGACATTTCCTCTAAGGTTTGATCCCACCACCATCCATTGCCATGTCTCTTACCTCTATCTGAGTGATAGGAATGAACTGGGCTTGGAGAAGATTTCGGTAAGTATGATAGAAATGTTCACGCTTTCCTTGGACTCTCTGCACGGCACTGAACAATGAGATTTATTAAGCTATAGAGGGTGGGATAATAAAAAAAAAAATTATTATGAAGCAGTTTATTTTTTATTAATAGAAGACAGAACTTTATTTCCAAAGTTTGCCTGGCTTCTGGCAAATACATCCAAGTTTTAGTGCTTTATAAACGTGGAAAGGGATGACCACGTGGCTGCTCTGCACAACTCCTCTGGAGATGCTCTTGCTGCAAAGGCTTAGGAAGTGGCTACTGCCCTTGTGGAATGAGCTGTCAACTTTCCTGTCTGAGTTTCGTTTGCTACATAAGCTTGACTTATAACCTGGACTATCCAGTTTGCCACAGTTGGTCTTGAAGGCTGGAGTCCTTTGCGGGGCCGCGTAAAGAGAAGAAACAATGCAGCTGATTTGCAGAATGATTTGATTTTATCAATATATCTACAGAGTGACCTGCCCACGTCCAAGCTTTTTTCTTCTGAGAAATCGGGAAACAAACAACTTTGGGTAGAAATGATTTGTCTGTTCTTTAGATAACTCTGTCCAATAAGAATGACAGATATGGTTCAGATTTTCTTAGAGCTCTAATTTTGCTCACTCTCCTAGCAGAGGTTAAAGCAACCAAAAATAAGAGTTTTGAATGTACGTTTTTTGATATTTAGTTGTTCAAGTGTTTTATAGTTGCCTTAATAAAGGCATTTGAATACAAGTGGTAAATCCCATGGAGGGACTTTTGATTTGATTTGTGGTTGTTGATGTTGGACACTGGAGAAAAATCTGATTATTAGTGGGTCTAGAGTCCATCTTATGTTGGAGATGGCAGATTCTTGACTTTTTAGTGGCATGGCTTAGGTTTTATCAAACCCATCCTGAAGGATATCCAGGAGTAATAATTTCAGAATTAATCTCTTTGGTGGAACACCAATTTGATAGAATTCTCCAAGTTTTGTAATATGAATTTGAGGTTGAATTCTTCTAGAGGCCATTAGATTTGAGATATCTGTCTTTTCTGATATTTTTTTCTTGCATGTACCTACTTTCAGAAACCATGCTGTTACAGTAGGTTGAGGTTGATAAATCTAGGTGAAATACTGAAGAAGGTCCTTGACCTGAGGTAGTTTCATTGGTTGACAAATTTCATTGGTTGACAAAGAGCTAGATTGAGCCCAGTGGAACCAAGGTCCCCAAGGCCACCAAGGTAGAATTAAAATGGAGAGGGCTCCAGTTTCTTGAAATGTTTGGGAATAATTGGAAACAGGGGAAAGATGTAACAAAGGTGGTGTTTCCATTGAATGAAAAAAGCATTGGTCATAGCTGCTTTGGGATCCTTGAACCAAGAGCAGATTCCCCCACCTTGTTGTACTGGGATGTTGCCATAAGGTCTATTGATGGAGAGCCCCGTGTGTGACATATTTTCAGAAAAATGGCTTAATTACCCTGGAAGGATCTCATTCCTGCTGAGGAAATCTGCTGTATTATTCAATACTCCCAGAATGTTCACAGCTTGAATTTGTAAAAGATGCCTTTCTCCCCAATCCATTATTACCTTTGCCTTCACCAATAGGCTGTGGCTGCCTGTTCCACCCCCTCTGTTCGTGTAAGAAACCACTGTGGAATTATCTGAATGAATCAGTAATGCTGATTGCCTTATTTCTGGGACTTGGATGCTGTTTGGTTGTCCCAACACTGATTTGTGTCTCCAAATTACTCCCCATCCTTTTGGCATGCATCAGTAGTAATTGTGTTCTTAGAGGTAGGACACGGGTCTATGGGTTGAAGGTTCCTGATTTCTGTCCACCAGCTCATAAAGTTTGTGGAAGATTGATAATAAAGTTTGTGGAAGATTGATAATCTGTTGATTGTTTTGACTCGGTTTCCAGAAATTTAGAAGATGGTTTTTGAAGAGGTCAGAGATGAGGCATAGCCCATTTCATTGCCTCTTTGGTTGCTACTAGTTTCCCTACTATCCAAACTTTCGCTGTGGACTTCTTCCAAGATGTCCTTCTGGCAATCCATTGGGAGAAATACTTGCATATTTACTGAGTCCAGGTTTACCCCTAGGAAAGTAAACTTCTGAGATGAGATGAGTTGAGACTTCTGGTGATTTATTAGTCAACCATGTTTGATAAGGCATTTAAGAGTTAGATGGAAGTGCAGAGTTTGTATATTTGTTTTGCCTTTATTAGATCATCCAAGTACCTGAATATTGAAATTCCCTGAATTCTAAGAAGAGCTAGGAGGGTAACGTAAGTAACTGACTTTAAAGTTTCCATTTTTTTATTTCCTGTGTTGGATACTTTTTTTAGGAATCTGAGGTCCAAAATTAATCTTGCTTTGCCCGTTTTCTTCCTCCTCGGAAACAATCGAGTCCTAAAGTGTATGTATACTGAAAAAAAGACCTTGCGTCCTCTTTATAAATAAATATGTGTAAGTAGCAGTGTGTTGCTGCATGACTTCAATACAATACTTGTTTTGCTCAGGCTCTGACCACTGACCTGACTATTTTCCCCCATACCAACTGTCAATACTGCGTACAGCATACCAACTGTCAAACCATTCCAGCCACAGCAAAACTGCTTACAGAAATGTTAAAACGTAAGATGTTTCAGATTGGAAATCTAATAAAATAGGGGGCAGATCAAAAAAAAATGATACAGTGATAGTTGGGATGAATTATAGTTTCTACTAATGGGCAATTTAAAAAAAACAAATTTGCCAGTTGGATTGTTGGATGGGGGGTGTCTTGAGTATAAATGTTGGGGTTCTCCTCCGGTCCTTCCCCGGCCAGCCTCTTTAGCCAATAGGAGGTGGCTGGGAGGGACTTCCTCGAGGAGCGGCGGACGTGGTGACGACACGCACACAGCAGACATGGTGATATCATGTGCCTGCACTCTTATACTGGGTGCATCGATTAGGTCCGTGCTGACTGTTTTTGGTCCCTTAACGTTTGGCACCTTGCTTGTCCCTTGCTCTCCTGTGTTTCTAGTTCCAGTTTCCCTGCCTTCCTCTCTGCCTTCTGCTCCACTGTACCAGAGTCTCCAGCAGTACTTACCCATCATCCACTGTACCAGGTCTCCAGCTGTACTTACCCATCATCCTCTGTACCAGGTCTCCAACAGTACTTACCCATCACCCACTGTACCAGGTCTCCAACAGTACCACTGTACCAGGTCTCCAGTGCCTCTTACTCATCCTCTACCACTCTAGGTCTCCAGTTATACCATCAACCATTCCAGTTGCCGGCTTCTCTACATGTCCTATTCTGTGACTGTTTCCTGTGTTTGCCTCACTACTCTTGCCAGCACTCTTACCCTACTGAGTCCTTAGACAGCTGCCTCCAACATCAGTGTGTACCCAGACTCAGGAAAAGTGCTGCCATCTTCACCACTGAGGCTCCACCCACCGTATCTGACAATGAATTTGTGTAGTTTGGGGATTTGAATGAATTCCAGAGAATTCATACAAGAGTCTGAGATGGACTTCTCCCAAACTGTGAAGAAATTGGATAGTCTCCCACCATAGTTTCTTCATTTAGTCATAAATTTTCTTCATCTTGCTCAACCCCCTCTAAAACCACGAAAGGACTGCTGTTTTTCTGATCTCCAGGACGGCATTTGAAAATATGGTTGACCTGGCCTGCAATGACTTGCTTCTATAAAGTATGCTTGTCTTTGGCCCGGAGAAGATTTAGGGAATCTAGATTGAGTAGGTAAACTTTTCTTGTTTGAATTATATCCTCCAGTTTCTTTCCAAACAGAATAGTTTTTCTGCTCTCCATTGCCTTAGCCTTATAGCTCTTCTGGCTACCACCAAGTATCCCATGGATTTGGCAGTTAATTTCACTGCATCCAAGTAACTTCTGCAATAAAGTCATTAACTGTTTTGAATGATTTGATTAGATCGGCTCTGGGGACAGAAATGGCTGACTCCAAACCATGTATCTATACCCTGTTAGTCGTGGCCAAGTTGGTTATGGCTATAAATGGTCTCATACCAGCGTCTTCTACTGAGTAAGATCTTTTAATGGCAGTTTCTTCCTTACGGTCCATGGGATCATGGAGCGATATGGATTTGTCAGTTGATAAAGCTACTCTCCTGGTGATTTTTGCAAAGGCAGTGTCGATTCTGCGAGGTTCTTCCCAATCTTACACTTCTTCCGTTAGGAAAGGGTAAATTCTAAGGAAATTCTGTGAAAGGATGTCAGGATTTTTTCATTTCCTGGCTATGAGATTTTGAATTTGTTGATGAAAATGGAAAGAAGTTGATTCCTGCGGCTTGTTTGTAAACATCAGGTCTAATGTTGATGTGGAAGGTTGCTCGGAATTTATACGCAGGAAAGATCTCATTTTCTTAATCAGATGACCCAGTATCTCCTTGTGGAACTGGGTTGATGATGGCCTTTCCTCTGGATCAGAGTCAGCTAAAGGTTCTTGTTCTGTATTCTCTTCTTCAGCAGGAGGATCATTATACTGAACATGAGGATGAGAAGGCCCCAGTTGATGCCATTTGGGCAATGGTGATATTAGCAGGTTCTGCTGTCATAGACTGTAAGGATGAATGCATAATATCCTTTACAATGTTGGAGATCTGTTCCAATGTAGGCACGTTGGCTTTTTCCTTGATGCACTCTAAGCAGTTTTTTACCCTGTGCAACCTGTGACACATTCTTGTCTTGAAGATTTGTGGGGTCTGGATTCATCTTCCCTTCTGGGTGGAGGGGGTCTGAAAAAGATCATAAGACAAGTTGTGTACATGCATCATATATGTGATGTACAGTGATAGTGCTCTCTTGAATTTGCTCACCCCCTAGATATCCAGATCTGTGCCTTTTTGATGACATGTTTTCTAGGCACTGCAAGGGAGGAAAAAATCCCTATTGATAATTAAAGAGAATTGATAATTACTGGTATTAATACATATACTGTAGTTCTGGTTGGTACAGGGATACTATATAATATTGAGAATTACTACAGGTAATATGCTTGTGAAGGTTCTCATTCATCCAGGTCTGGTATATCTGTTGTATTCAATAGATCAACTGGACTTGAAATGTAGTTCTTGAAGACGTTTCACTAGTCATCCGACTGGCTTTCTCAATTCAGAATGACTTGTACAAGAATCTGTGGCAATTATGTACCCTGGAAAATCCCAATTAGCATATCACAGCAGGTGTTGAGGGTGCCATGTACAATGCTGTTTTAACACCTTACTCTGGGCGTTCCTATAAAACCTCTTAGCCACTATCTAATCACACCCTCAACACCTGGTCATTCTGAATTGAGAAAGCCAGTCGGATGACTAGCGAAACGTCTTCAAGAACTACATTTCAAGTCCAGTTGATCTATTGAATCAAACAGATATACATACAGGTAAATCACCCCCCAAAACCCTAAACGGTAATAGTTTGAAATGTGAAATATATAATTAACCTGAAATCCTGCACAATGTCCGTGTTCCCCCCCTGTTTCTGCTTCAGTCAGTTATGGATTTGACAGTTGACATCACAGCCAATGACTGAATGTTAACGCCTGTCTGCCTCTTCTGAGCATGGCCAGGCTCAGTACAGGTTTCTAAATTGCCCAGCTTCCATGAGGCATCCAGAAGCATAGCAGGCATACAGTAATGAATTCACAGGACAAACTATGATATATCAACATATTTTAAAGGGGCCGTTTTCTAAAAGATGTTCTTATGAGGGTGGAGTTGTTCTTTAACCGTACCTAACAGTTGATCCAGAGGAAGGCAAAAAGCCAGCTAAAAGAGGTGGGGGAGGATTCCTACTTGTCTCCAAACGGCAATCAGAAAGTATCCTGTACCAACCAGAACTACAGTATGTATTAATACCAGTACTTCTCAATATTATATAGTATCCTTGTACCAACCAGAACTACAGTATATGTATTAATACCAGTATTTCTCAATGTAATATAGTATCCCGGTACCAACCAGAACTACGTATATGTATTAATACCAGTAATGCTCATATTATATAGTATCCCTGTATCAACCAGAACACAGTATATGTATTAATACCAGTACTTCTCAATATTATAATTATCCTTGTACCAACCAGAACTACAGTATTATAAATTAATACCGGTAATAATTTCAATAATATAGTATCCTCGTACCTACCAGAACTACAGTATATGTATTAATACCAGTAATCTCAATATTATATAGTATCCTGTACCAACCAGAACTACAGCATATTTATTATTACCAGTAATTCTCAACATTATTAGTATCACCATACCAACCAGAAACTACAGTATATGTATTAATACCAGTAATGTTCAATATTATACAGTATCCCTGTATCAACCAGAACTACAGTATATGTATTATACCAGTACTTCTCAATATTATATAGTATCCTTGTACCAACCAGAACTACAGTATATGTATTAATACCAGTAATTTCAATGTAATATAATCCCTGTACCAATCAGAACTACAGTATATGTATAATACCAGTAATTCTCAATATTATATGTATCACCGTACCAACCAGAACTACAGTATATGTATTAATACCAGTAATACTCAATTTATATAGTTCCCTGTACCAACCAGAACTACAGTATATATACAGTATTAATATAGTAATTCTCAATTATATAGTATCCCTGGTCAACCAGAACTACAGCATATGTATTAATACCAGTAATTCTCAATATTATATAGTATCTTCGTACCAACCAGAACTACCGTATATGTATTAATACCAGTAATTCTCAATATTATATAGTATCCCTGTACCATCCGAAACTACAGTATATGGAAATACCAGTATTCTCAATATTAATTAGTATCCCGTACCAACCAGAACTGCAGTATATATATTAATACCAGTAATTCTCCATATTATGTAGTATCCCTGGACCAACCAGAACTACAGTATATGTATTAATACCAGTAATTCTCAATATTATATAATATAACCGTACCAACCAGAACTAGTATAGCATTATACCAGTAATTCTCAATATTATATAGTATCCTGTACCAACCAAAGCTACAGTAATGTATATACACAGTAATGCTCAATATTATATAGTATCACCGTACCAACCGAACTACAGTATAGTTTAATACCAGTAATTCTCAAATTATAGTATCCCTGTACCAACCAGAACTACAGAATATGTATTAATACCTGTAATTCTCAATGTATACCCGTACCAACCAATTACAGTATATGCATTAATAGCAGTAATTCTCAATATTATATGTATCCCTGTACCAACCAGAACTACAGTATAATGTATTAATACCAGTAATTCTCAATATTATATAGTATCCCTGTACCAACCAGAACTACAGTATATGTATTAATACATATACTGTAGTTCTGGTTGGTACAGGGATACTATATAATATTGAGAATTACTGGTATTAATACATATACTGTAGTTCTGGTTGGTACAGGGATACTATATAAGTATTGAGATACTGGTATTAATATCATATATGTAGTTCTGGTTGGTACAGGGATACTATATAATATTGAGAATTACTGCTATTAATGCATATACTGTAATTCTGGTTGGTACGGGTATACATTGAGAATTACAGGTATTAATACATATTCTGTAGTTCTGGTTGGTACAGGGATACTATATAATATTGAGAATTACTGGTATTAATACATATACTGTAGTTCTGGTTGGTACGGTGATACTATATAATATTGAGCATTACTGGTATTAATACATATACTGTAGCTTTGGTTGGTACAGGGATACTATATAATATTGAGAATTACTGGTATTAATGCATATACTGTAGTTCTGGTTGGTACGGGTATATTATATAATATTGAGAATTACTGGTATTAATACATATACTGTAGTTCTGGTTGGTCCAGGGATACTACATAATATTGAGAATTACTGGTATTAATATATATACTGCAGTTCTGGTTGGTACGGGGATACTATATAATATTGAGAATTACTGGTATTAATACATATACTGTAGTTCTGATTGGTACAGGGATACTATATAATATTGAGAATTACTGGTATTAATACATATACTGTAGTTCTGGTTGGTACGAAGATACTATATAATATTGAGAATTACTGGTATTAATACATATGCTGTAGTTCTGGTTGATCCAGGGATACTATATAATATTGAGAATTACTGATATTAATACTGTATATATACTGTAGTTCTGGTTGGTACAGGGATACTATATAATATTGAGTATTACTGGTATTAATACATATACTGTAGTTCTGGTTGGTACGGTGATACTATATAATATTGAGAATTACTGGTATTAATACATATACTGTAGTTCTGATTGGTACAGGGATACTATATTACATTGAGAATTACTGGTATTAATACATATACTGTAGTTCTGGTTGGTACAAGGATACTATATAATATTGAGAAGTACTGGTATTAATACATATACTGTAGTTCTGGTTGATACAGGGATACTGTATAATATTGAACATTACTGGTATTAATACATATACTGTAGTTCTGGTTGGTATGGTGATACTATATAATGTTGAGAATTACTGGTAATAATAAATATGCTGTAGTTCTGGTTGGTACAGGGATACTATATAATATTGAGAATTACTGGTATTAATACATATACTGTAGTTCTGGTAGGTACGAGGATACTATATAATATTGAGAATTACCGGTATTAATATATATATACTGTAGTTCTGGTTGGTACAAGGATAATATATAATATTGAGAAGTACTGGTATTAATACATATACTGTAGTTCTGGTTGATACAGGGATACTATATAATATTGAGCATTACTGGTATTAATACATATACTGTAGTTCTGGTTGGTACCGGGATACTATATTACATTGAGAAATACTGGTATTAATACATATACTGTAGTTCTGGTTGGTACAAGGATACTATATAATATTGAGAAGTACTGGTATTAATACATATACTGTAGTTCTGGTTGGTACAGGGATACTTTCTGATTGCCGTTTGGAGACAAGTAGGAATCCTCCCCACCCTCTTTTTAGCTGGCTTTTTGCCTTCCTCTGGATCAACTGTTAGGTACGGTTAAAGAACAACTCCACCCTCATAAGAACATCTTTTAGAAAGAACGGCCCCTTTAAAATATGTTGATATATCATAGTTTGTCCTGTGAATTCATTACTGTATGCCTGCTATGCTTCTGGATGCCTCATGGAAGCTGAGCAATTTAGAAACCTGTACTGAGCCTGGGCATGCTCAGAAGAGGCAGACAGGCGATTAACATTCAGTCATTGGCTGTGATGTCAACTGTCAAATCCATAACTGACTGAAGCAGAAACAGGGGGGGAAACAGGACATTGTGCAGGATTTCAGGTTAAAATTATATATTTCACATTTCAAACTATTACCGTTTAGGGTTTTGGGGGGTGATTTACCTGTATGTATATCTGTTGTATTCAATAGATCAACTGGACTTGAAATGTAGTTCTTGAAGACGTTTCGCTAGTCATCCGACTGGCTTTCTCAATTCAGAATGACCAGGTGTTGAGGGTGTGATTAGATAGTGGCTAAGAGGTGTTATAGGAACGCCCAGAGTAAGGTGTTAAAACAGCATTGTACATGGCACCCTCAACACCTGGCTGTGATATGCTAATTGGGATTTTCCAGGGTACATAATTGCCACAGATTCTTGTACAAGTCATTCTGAATTGAGAAAGCCAGTCGGATGACTAGTGAAACGTCTTCAAGAACTACATTTCAAGTCCAGTTGATCTATTGAATACAACAGATATACCATGACCTGGATGAATGAGAACCTTCACAAGCATATTACCTGTATGTAAGTTTACATTTTGGGGCTGGACTTGCCCTTTAAAAAGGAGTGTGAAAAGGTTGGAATTGATGGATCTATGTCTTTATTCAACCTCAATTACTATGTTACTATTTACTGGAGTGATAATTTACGGCTTGTTGGTGTTCTTGGTGGGCTTTCAGATCTGTCCCTTTCTGTATTCTGGCCATTCTTCTTATTTGGCATAGCAATACATCTGTAGATAGGATGCTGTTTTCCTGTTACAAATGCCAGCTTTGTGTGCTGAGTTTCTACTGATAAATTACAAAGCCCTGTAGCTCTCAGGTTGTGTATTCTGCTCCGTGTTCACTAGATTGGCACTTTGAGTCAATTCAACAAAATAACTTTGTTGTCTTTAGCATTCATCTCCTTTTTTAATTACAGAAAACTCTTCTTTAACAACATTATTTCAGCAAGAGAACTGTACTGTGTATTTTGCCCCCCAGTATAACACCCTGTCCCCTAATAGCACCCAGGGTGAAGAACAAAACTACTGGCTTTGTGGTAATAGTACATTGGACACCCATGATGGTCAAAGTGTATCCAGAATTCCATCATTTCTACAGTAGCATTTCCATTAAGATGACATTTCCAGATTGTTACATATTTACTCTTTTTAGTTTTTTTTATTAACATCAGATAATGTCACATTATACTCTGACTGTGCCTTTGTTCACCCCAGAGCTGTTTCGGATAACTGTCATACTCAGAATATTTCAATTGTACAATTTTTCTGTCCTGCGCCTTTGGAAACGTATCCACTTTAAATGTGCTGGAACAAGTTCATTTTTATGTTAATACAAACATTCTCCAGCACTAGATTATTGTGTTTGCAGTAGATTGAGCTATACAGTTCCCCACAGAGTGTTTTATTCTTTCCTTCCCCCTGTAAGGACGCTCTGTCACAGCTTGACATATTTATGCACTTCCAAATAATCTCTGTGGATGCCAATTCAAAGTAAATCAGGTTCATCGCTTGTTTGAAGAGTTCCTGCTTTCCTTCTCTGCTGTTCTTACAAATACAGTTACCAGTTAGCAAGCAACATTTACTTTGGTTGAAAAGCAAAATACCTTCAACAGTACACCATCTCCTCTTGAAATTACTACCGTTCTGGTGTTTTAAATATAAACCCACGTGCTTAACCCCTGATTGTGCTGCAGAATATGTGTAATGCCAAATTGTAAACCCCCCCCCCCCCAAAGAACTGAAAATATTTTATTCCAAAGCAGTTAAAGAAGAATTATACCCATACTATATACTAACCCCCCAAATCACCTAATAGTCACCACTCACCTAATAGTCCCCAAGATGAGGACCTAAAATGCTAGGTCTGTAATAAGTCCAGCTGACAGTGCCTGTGTCTGCCCATTTCCTGGACAGTTCCAAGATTGGTATGAAGCGCTCTGCAAGGAGTGGGTGTCCCCATTGGTCATTCTGGAAACAGCTTGTTGCATATCCTATATGAAGAACCCAGGGGCAAGGAACTAGCAGTTTAGGTCCCTGGGTACTGTCTGGTGTTAGTTAGGGTTTAATTGTCCTATATGCATGCGATTCATTTCTAAATATACCTGCAGTAGTCAGCACCATGATTAGGGCACCTCACCCTTGCTTTATATGTATATGTCTTTGGATAAAATGAATAGTCATGTAACTGGCCATTTCTAAGCAGCAGGAGTATTATTATTATTATTATTATTATTATGGATTTATATAGCGCCAACATCTTCCGTGGCACTTTACAATGACATAGTCATACATTACATACAGGGTAATAGAGGTTGTACAAAGTCATACATATTACATACACAGGTAATACATAATATAAGTAAACAGAGTGATGAGTTTCTTACAGCAATACCGTGATACAATAGGACCCTGCCCAAAGAGCTTACAGTCTAGAGGATATGGGGGTGAGACGTAAGGTGATGGGAATCGGTAGGCTGTAAATAGATTGGCAGTGGAGCGTGAAAGGCGGGTTGGATCATATTGGGTAGTAAGAGGGGTAGTGTCTAGGCCAGGTTATATGCTTGCCTGAAGAGGTGGGTTTAAGGTTAGGTTTGAAGGTGTTAAGGGATGGTGAGTGACGGACAGAGCAGAGGGGCAGCACCAGTTCCATAGCAGAGGGGCAGCACAAGCAAAGTCCTGAATGTGGGCATGGGAAGAGGTGACAAGGGTGGATAAGAGGAGGAGATCATTTGTGGAGCAGGGGTTGCATCTGGGACGGTGTCGGTGGATGAGCTCTGAGATATATGGAGGGGCTGTGTTGGATAGTGCCTTATAGGATAGGGTAAGCAGTTTGAGCTGGATCCTTTGCATGATGGGCAACCAGTGAGGGACTGACAGAGAGGAGAGGCATTAGAGGAGCGAGAAGAGAAATGAATGTGATGGGCAGCAAAGTTAAGGATGGATTGAAGCGGTGCCAGGCGGTTGTTTGGTAAACCACACAGGAGTGTGTAGCAGTCTAGCCGGGATATGATTAGGGCATGGACTGGGATTTTTGTAGCTTCATTTCGATAGGAAGGGTCGAATGCAGGAGATGTTTTTAAGTTGGAGCCAACAGGAGTTGGCAAGCGAATTGACATGGGATTTGAAGGAAAGATCAGAATTTATAATTATTCCCAGGCAGCGGACATGAGTAGATGGGGATATGGGTGTATTGTTAATATTAATAGTAAGGCTAGGGAGGGGAACAGATCGTGAGGGTGGGAAAAGGACAAGCTCAGTCTTGCCCATGTTGAGTTTGAGGAAGCGGGAGGACATAAAGGCAGAGACGGCACTAAGGCAGTCGGGGACCTGGGATGTCAGTGTAGGGAGATCTGGGACAGAGATGTAAATTTGGGTATCGTCCACATACAGGTGATACTGGAATCCAAATGAACTAATGAGTTGTCCAAGGCCATAGGTGGAGATGGAGAAAAGAAGGGGGAGTAAACTGATGTCCTGCAAATCCCTTGCAGCTAATTGGTTTTAAATTATACAATGATTCACCAATGCAGCAAATATCATCCATGTGGAAATTCAAAGGCAAAATCTATTCTGCAATGCTTTATGTGTAGTATCAGTATCTATTTACTCTTTTTATAGGATCACTTACATCCTATCAGTATTTCTTTAGGACATAGAGTAAAAAGTGGTAAACGGATAACATACCATCTCTGTGCACATGTAGTCAAGGATGGATCTGAACCAATTACACGGCAGTAAAAGTAATAACTGAGTCATGACAAATTTTGTTTCAAATGATAGTGTTTCATGTTTCAGGTGCGTAACTCTCTTTTTATACGTTAGAGGTAGGAAAGCTAGTTAAACTCTGGACGCAGAGCAGTGAGCTGTCAGTGTGTGCTAGCAGCCAACCAGGAAGGTATGAATAGCTACAGGACTTTGAATGTGAAACATTGTGGCAAGGCATCAGAGCTATCCAGCAAGCGATCATTTTACTGACATTCTTAGATAGTCTTGTGTGTTAGAAGGTCTAGGAAGAGTGCTTCATTTTGCCAAGTGGATTCTTGTGTTATTATTATTGGTGATTTATAAACACACTGTCGGTAATGCAGTAGAGGCCACTAAACAGGCAAAACCTACGATACACTATGTATTATTGGGTTTACATGGGTTTTGCACTGACTTTACTGGGCCTGACTTTTCAGTAATTGTGCAGTTCACCAGATGCAAAACTTAAAGTATTCTTGGTGGATGCCTAACCCAACACAGCTTATCTCACTGCAGTGCAGTAAATGACTAATTGCATAAGATGATACTCTCGCGCTGGTGACATTAATTGGTGACAATCTGGCCTATCACCCCATATCGGACAGCTACCATATCTTTTAATTAATAAAGAGACAGACTCCAGTGTTGGGTGAATAAACGGCCACAGCTTTTTTATTTCTTATTTACATAATATGCATATATTTGCATAGTCCTTAATCACCCTGGTCCTTGCAAACTTGTATAACCGTGGTTGCTATGGCAACCCCATAAAACCAGCTGACACCAATCAATTCCTTCCTTGTTTGAATGCCAACCTCCTGTTAGGGAGGGCATGTAAACCGCCACCATGTCCGTCTGCAAGGACCCCACCGCCAACACTTACTGTGATAACTCCATTTAACTGCTGTGACATAACAACATTTAACTTGTAAACTCTTATTAATATATCCTTTTTTTTTTTGTTATATAACAAAAAATAAAATTACATAACAAGTGATATCAAACATTTTTATAATACCAAAGAGACAAGGGGCCAGGCTGGTGGGAAAGCACGTTCTGGCAGCTTGCTGGAACTAAAATGGCGCCCGGCGGCCGCGCCTACACCTCTTTATACTGGTGCGTGCGTCGCCGGCATATCAAGTCATACGCGCGCGCCTGTTCCCACCGCAATGCATTACTGGGAACGGGCGCGCTAAGTCGGAAGAGCCGCCCCGCGAGTCTCACGGCCTTCAGCCTATCCGGCACACAACCCCACACTAGCAAGAGTATGTCTTTATGGATGTGTGGGAAACTGAACTACAAGGAGGAAACCCACACAGGTTTGTGGGCCCATATTAATACAGAGGGTTGACCTTGTGGATGATATTCCTCTATAAGTAACAATTGGGTAAATGTTTTAAGATTATTTTCCATACCTTCGACGTTTGACTTGATTGTAATTTTCACTGCAGACCAGAACCTCTTAGATTGTGTTTGTGTTTAATAAACAAACAAGAATTGGGGGTTCTGGTAGATAACAGACTTAGCTGTAGTAAACAATGCCAGGTAGCAACAGCTAGAGCTAGCAAGGTATTGTATTGTATAAAGAGGGGAATAGATTCAAGAGAGAAAAATATTATTCTCCCTCTTTACAAGGCACTGGTAAGGCCTCATTTGGAATATGCGGTGCAGTTTTGGAATCCCATATACAAAAGGGACATCTTGGAAATTAAGGCAGTTCAGACAAGGGCAACTAAATTAATAAGGGGATGGAGGGGCTTGACTGTGCAGGCAGATTAGACAAAATTAGACAAGTTAGGGCTGTTTACATTGGAGAAGCGACATTTGCGTGGGGATATGATCACTTTATACAAACATATTAATGGGCCATACAATAAACTCTCTGGTGCATTGTTCACTAATAGGTCATATCAGAGGACACGTGGATATCCTTTAAGGTTGGAAGAAAAGAAGTTTCATCTTCAGGTTAGGAAAGGTTTCTTTACAGTGAGAACGATGAAACTGTGGAACTGTCTTCCAGCAGAAGTGGTAATGGCAAGTTCATTAAATAGCTTTAAAAAAGGCCTGGATAAGTTTCTAAAACTAAAAAATACATAATTAATACATATACGGTAGCTCTGGTTGGTACAGGGATACCATATAATATTGAGAATTACTGGTATTAATACATATACTGTAGTTCTGGTTGGTATGGGGATACTATATAATATTGGGAATTACTGGTATTAATACATATACTGTAGTTCTGGTTGGTATGGGGATACTAAATAATATTGGGAATTACTGGTATTAATACATATACTGTAGTTCTGGTTGGTACAGGGATACTATATAATATTGAGAATTACTGGTATTAATACATATACTGTGGTTATGGTTGGTACAGGGATACTATATAATATTAAGAATTATTGGTATTAATACATATACTGTAGTTCTGGTTGTACAGGGATACTATATAATATTGAGAATTGCAGATATTATTACATATAATGTAGTTCTGGTTGGTACAGGGATACTATATAATATTGAGAATTACTGTATTTTGATGTGAAGTGGATATTGATGTTTATATACCGATTCATATTAGATTATTATTATAAAATTATAAAATGAATTTCCATCTCTTAAATTCAGTTAACCAAGCGCTGTCAGGCATTTTAAGAATAGTTCTGCACCTACCTTCATTTTCTAAGCTTGATTTGTTATCGTGGCACCAGGCCAAACATGTCATTGTTTCCTGTCTTTCCAGAGACTCCTCTACTTCTCTTGGCAGTCAGGAACATTTCAATATTCACTAAATCCTAGAAAGAAAAATAAATCAATGGCAATTTATCTGCACCAATACGTTGGGCTGGCTTCAAAATAAACTGCAGGGGCGGAAAGGGTGTTACATAGTTATTTAATTGTTCCTTTAAAAAATAAGAAACATGCTATTTGAAAGGAACTTTAACAAAGGATATACATTTCAATCACGTTCTGTTCCGTTGTGTATTGTTGCATTACATATTTATTTAGGAATACCAGGAGAATGGATGTTCACAGGCAAAACATTCAGTTTGTCCTAATCAAGACCTGTAGTTGCTGTAGATTCGAGCCTGGGATACAGAGTCTCAGGGTTGTTTTCTTGTGAGTAACAAACTGAATGTTTCCTTGTGATCTTTCTGTACTCTACAGGGTCTATGGACCCAATCTGGATGTTCTGACCAAGTTAGAAAGGAGAAGTTTGTATAAAACAAGAGAGGATGTGCATTCTCCTTGTAGTTCCAATCTAATCGTACTCCTTCTTTTCTTCTAATAATAATCTGCCTTATAGGGACTAAGCACCGTCACAGGGTTTTGTAAGCACACCACATCTCTCGTGTGTACTTACACAGTTACATAGTATTGAAGGTTGAGTAAAGACATATGTTCATCTAGTTCAACCTTTTTAGCTTACCCCTGAACCCTACCTAACAGCTGATCCAGAGGAGGCAAATAAATAAATAAATACTTCCTGAGTCTAAATGGTATTAAAAAAAGATTCCTGGTCAATATGTATTAATACCAGCAATTTTCAATATCTTTCAATTTTTGAAACTTATCCAGACCCCTCTTAAAATCATCCAACAAACTTGCCATTATCACACTGCTCCAATTTAAACAGCCCTAACTTCAATCTGTCCCTATAGTCAAGCCCCTCCATTCCCCTTATTATTTGGTTGCCTTTTTCTCAAATCTTTCCATTTCTAAGATGTCCCTTTTATATACACAATTTCAAAACTGCACCATATATCCCAACTGCGAATTGTGCCTGATTCGCACAAAGTTATATTCAATAATCTGGTTACTACCAATGAAGGAGCACAGTATTTTATACAGTGAAAGCTGATCATCAAGGAACATTATATTCCCTACACACCGTTCCAACAGACTCGGCCGTCAATAGTACCCAGGGTGAGTACCTAAACCCCCAGGTCCTCTCCACAGGGTTGTCTTCTATGATTTGGAAGACTTAATTGAAGTTTGCTTGTGGCTTCAACTCCATTGCCATTTCAGCCAATGAAAAGAAAGGCTTTGTAGTAGCTCATCTTCTATTGGCGCGATTGCGAAGGAGTGTCGCTGATTGAATGAAGGACGAAGCCCGAAACAACCTTATATTGTGTATTTCAGAAGTTGATTAGTGCCCAGGGTGAGAACCTAAACTGCCAGGTTCTCACCCCTGGGCTGGGTTTGTCTTCTATGGGTAGACAGTGGGTAATGTGAGTATAGTGTCCTTTATAATCTTTATAAAAGTAGTCTGGCACAATAAAGATCAACAGACCACATAAATAGGCTAAAATAATCCATGGTTGTTCATCTATCTATATTGTTCTCTAGATTCCATACACTCTGCCGACAATGGAATCTGTCACACAATATACAAAGGCAGTGTATGGTCTATGGCCATTAAGAGAAGCTAATCATCTTCATGTAGCATCTCCTGTTTTTGTCGTAATGAATCCTGCATATATCAACTTGACAAGAGTAGAATGTCACTGTAAAGGGCAGCAAACCTTTTACAAAATAAAATAAATACTGCTAGAATAATACCGAGAGAAAAGGTTCGTCACACACGCTCATCAGTGAGCGAGGAACGACCCATGATGGGCGAGCGCTACACGCGTCGAACGGACGTTTTGGCTGGAATAATCGTCCGTCTGTATGCGTTCGGTTGGGGGTCGTTCAGTTATCCGCCTGGTGTTCCTCACTCACAGATTGAGCGTGTGTGTGAGCCGGAAGAATTTGCCAAGCACAGTACTAAACATTTTAATTGCCCATTATGGGAACTAAAAATCTTCCCTACCATCACTGTAACACTGTAAAGTGTTCCTAATCAATAAGCAGTACCACAGTGAAGGTCACCACACCAATCAATATATCAGCTAATCACAAACAATAACAACGGATCAGCCCGTTTTTATCTCCCCTGATAATGAAAAGGGGCAATTTTATCAGCCCGGTTTAGTCGCGGCAGCCACCACACGCATTGTATTTTTATGCCTACAAAAAACTTTTACTTGCTTATACTGCACAAGAAGAATTTTCTTTAAATCTGGCACAAATTAGAAGGAAAGCAAGAAAATCTAGCGACCATGTGAAAAATGACATTTGCAAGACTTGCTTCTCACTTTTTATTGATTCCAGAGAAACTGAATTATACGGAGGCCTTTTCAATGGACTGAATTTCACTACTACTGACATAGCTAAAGAGCAACTGACACAAAACATCTATCTAGGTTACTGACTACTAACATCAATGCCACCACATTGTAAGAGTCTTAGGCTATGTTCACAATTCAATAAACCGCAATTAATTGTTTGTAGATGAACATCTAATCTATCTAATATCTACAGCCCTGGCGGTTTCTTACCTTCCGCCATCCTGCCTTGCCTATGCTGTGCTGAATTTGTGCAAAAAAGAATGTATCAGACATTTCCTTTAGTGTGCCTTGAATGTCAGAAGGCGAGCTACTAATGTATGGGCACCTTTAGGGAAGGGAAAGCTTAAAGGGACAGTTCAGTGGAAATTATCAAATTTGTTTAAATTGTTAGTTTGTAAGTCTTCTTAGTTATTCTGCATATTCTCTCCCATTTTGAAAAATCAGTTAATTTCATACCCTTTGCTGTTCCCTGCTGTTGACATTAGTGAGCTGACATTTCAGGTTCTAACAGTCCTTCTTCTCCCAGGATGCACCACTTCCTTGGAATGTTCCTACAAGTAATTCTATGATTGGCTGTTGGATGGGTCAAACATGCTCAGATCTCTACTGAGCAACTGAATCAACCAAGGGATGGGTCAAGGGCAAAACCATAACGGTCTCAACTAGGGGTCCTGCAAACAGGAAGTCAGTATTCGGTTGCATTTATTTATACACAGACAAAATGCTGAAATGGCAGATTAAAGTCATTGGGATGGAAAAATACTGCTCTTTTTTCTGAAAAGCATATGTATTTACACTGAACTTCCCTTTAAAGTGATCTTTCACCCAACATTATTTCAACAAATCTAAACATAAACTGCGGGAATTAAAGTCAGTAGTAACATAGTGATAGAGGTTGAATAAAGACAAATGCGTCCATCAAGTACAACCTTTTCACCCTCCTTTTTAACCCTACCTAACAGTTGATCAAGAGGAAGGCATATAACCCCAGCTAAAAAGGGGTAAAAAATCCTTCCTGACTCCAAATGGGTGTACCCGGGATCAACCAGAATTGCAGTAAATAAATTAATACCAGTAATTCTCAATATTATATAGTATCTGTACCAACCAGAACTACAGTAGATGTATTAATACCAGTAATTCCCAATATTATTAGTATCCCTGTACCAACCAGAACTACAGTATATGTATTAATACCAGTAATTCTCAATATTATATAGCATCCCTGTACAAACAGAAATACAGTATATGTTTAGTACCAGTAATTCTCTATATATATAGTATCCCATACCAACCAGAACTACAGTAAAGTATATATACCAGTATTTCTCAATATTTTATAGTATCCCCGTACCAACCAGAACTACAGTATATGGTATTAATACCAGTAATTCTCATATATATATAGTATCCCTGTACCAAACAGAACTACAGTATATGTATTAATACCAGTAATTCTCAATATTTATAGTATCCCTGTACCAACCGAAACTACAGTAGATGTTTAATACCAGTAATTCCCAATATTATATGTATCCTGTACCAACCAGAACTACAGTATATGTATTAATACCAGTAATTCTCAATATTTATAGCATCCCTGTACAAACCAGAACTACAGTATATGTATTAGTACCAGTAATTCTCTAATTATATAGTATCCCCATACCAACCAGAACTACAGTATATGTATTAATACCAGTAATCTCAATATTTATAGTATCCCCGTACCAACCAGAACTACAGTATATGTATTAATACCAGTAATTCTCAATATTAATAGTATCCCTGTACCAAACAGAACTACAGTAATGTATTAATACCAGGAATTCTCAATATTATATAGTATCCCTGTACCAACCAGAACTACAGTAGATGATTAATACCAGTAATTCCCAATATTATATAGTATCCCTGTACCAACCAGAACTACAGTATAGTATTAATACCAGTAATTCTCAATATTATATAGCATCCCTGTACAAACCAGAACTACAGTATATGTATTAGTACCAGTAATTCTCTATATTATTAGTATCCCCATACCAACCAGAACTACAGTATATGTATTAATACCAGTAATTCTCAATATTTTATAGTATCCCCGTACCAACCAGAACTACAGTATATGTATAATACCAGTAATTCTCAATAATATAGTATCCTGTACCAAACAGAACTACAGTTATGTATTAATACCAGTAATTCTCAATATTATATAGTATCCCCATACCAACCAGAACTACAGTATATGTATTAATACCAGTAATTCTCAATATAATAGCATCCCTGTACCAACCAGAACTACAGTATATGATTAGTACCAGTAATTCTCTATATTATATAGGATCCCCGTACCAACCAGAACTACATTATATTATTAATACCAGTAATCTCAATATTATTAGTATCCCTGTACCAACCAGAACTACATTATATGTATTAATACCAGTAATTCTCAATATTATAAGGATCCCCGTACCAACCAGAACTACATTATATGTATTAATACCAGTAATTCTCAATATTAATAGTATCCCTGTACCAACCAGAACTACATTATATGTATTAATACCAGTAATCTCTCATATTATATAGTATCCTGTACCAACCAGAACTACAGTATATGTATTAATACCAGTAATTCTCATATTATATAGTATCCCCGTACCAACCAGAAATACAGTATATGTATTAATACCGTAATTCTCAATTATATTAGTATACCTGTACCAACCAGAACTACAGTATATGTATTAGTACCAGTAATTCTCAATATGATATAGATACCCCGTACCAACCAGAACTACAGTATATGTATTAATACCAGTTATTCTCAATATTATATAGTATCCCTGTACCAAACAGAACTACAGTAATGTATAATACCAGTAATTCTCAATATTATATAGTATCCCCGTACCAACCAGAACTACAGTATATGTATTAATACCAGTAATTCTCAATATTATATAGCATCCCTGTACCAACCAGAACTACTTATATGTATAATAACAGAAATCTCAATATTATATAGGATCCCCGTACCAACCAGAACTACATTATATGTATTAATACCAGTAATTCTCAATATATTAGCATCCCTGTACCAACCAGAACTACAGTATATGTATTAGTACCAGTAATTCTCTATATATATAGGATCCCCGTACCAACCAGAACTACATTATATGTATTAATACCAGTAATTCTCAATATTATATGTATCCCTGTACCAACCAGAACTACATTATATGTATTAATACCAGTAATTCTCAATATTATATAGGATCCCCGTACCAACAGAAACTACATTATATGTATTAATACCAGTAATTCTCAATATTATATAGTATCCGTACCAACCAGAACTACATTATATGTATTAATACCAGTAATTCTCAATATTATATAGTATCCCTGTACCAACCGAACTACAGTAATGTATTAATACCAGTAATTCTCAATATTATTAGTCCCCGTACCAACCAGAACTACAGTATATGTATTAATACCAGTAATTCTCAATATTATTAGTATCCCTGTACCAACCAGAACTACAGTATATGTATTAGTACCAGTAATTCTCAATATGATACAGTATCCCGTACCAACCAGAACTACAGTATATGTATTAATACCAGTAATTCTCATTATTATATAGTATCCCTGTACCAACAAGAACTACAGTATATTTATTATAACAGTAATTCTCAATATTATATAGGATCCCATACCAACCAGAACTACATATATGTATTAATACCAGTAATTCTCAATTTATATAGTATCCTGTACCAACCAGAACTACATTAATGTATAATACCAGTAATTCTCAATATTATATAGGATCCACGTACCAACCAGATAACATTATAGTATTAATACGAGTAATTCTCAATATTTATAGTACCCTGTACCAACCAGAACTACATTATATGTTTATAATACCAGCAATTCTCAATATTATATAGTATCCCTGTACCAACCAGAACTACGGTATATGTATTAATACCAGTAATTCTTAATATTATATAGTATCCTGTACCAACCAGAACTACAGTATATGTATTAATAACAGTAATTCTCAATATTATATAGTATCCCTGTACCAACCAGAACACAGATATGTATTAATACCATTAATTCCCAATATATTTAGTATCCCCATACCAACCAGAACTACAGTATATGTATTAATACCAGTAATTCCCAATATTATATAGTAGCTCCATACCAACCCGAAACTACAGTATATGATTAATACCAGTAATTCTTAATATTAATGGTATCCCTGTACCAACCATAGTACAGTATATGTATTAATACCAGTAATTCTCAATATTATATAGTATCCCTGCACAAACAGAACTACAGTATATGTATTAATACCAGTAATTCTCAATATTAATAGTATCCCTGTACCAACCAGAACTACAGTATATGTATTAATATCAGTAATTCTCAATATTATATAGCATCCCTGTACCAACCAGAAACTACATTATATGTATTAATACCAGCAATTCTCAATATTATAGGTCCCCGTACCAACCAGAACTACATTATATGTATTAATCCAGTAATTCTCAATATTATATAGCATCCCGTACCAACCAGAACTACAGTATATGTATTAGTACCAGTAATTCTCTATATAATAGGATCCCCGTACCAACCAGAACTACATTATATGTATTAAACACAGTAATTCTCAATATGTATAGTATCCCTGTAACAACCCGAACTACATTATATGATTAATACCAGTAATTCTCAATATTATATAGGACCCCGTACCAACCAGAACTACATTATATGTATTAATACCAGTAATTCTAATATTATATAGTATCCGTACCAACCAGAACTACATTATATGTATTAATACCAGTAATCTCAATATATATAGTATCCCTGTACCACACCAGAACTACAGTATATGTATTAATACCAGTAATTCTCAATATTATATAGTATCCCCGTACCAACCAGAACTACAGTAATGTATTAATACCAGTAATTCTCAATATTATATAGTATCCCTGTACCACAGAACTACAGTATATGTATTGTACCAGTAATTTCAATATGATATAGTATCCCGTCCAACCAAAACTACAGTATATGTATATACCAGTAATTCTCATTATTATATAGTATCCCTGTACCAACAAGAACTACAGTATATTTATAATACCAGTAATTCTCAATTTATAGACGCATCCCATACACAGAACTACATTATATGTATTAAACGTAATTCTCAATATTATATAGTATCCTGTACCAACCAGAACTAAATTATATGTATTAATACCAGTAATTCTCAATATTATTATAGGATCCAGTACCAACCAGAACTACATTATATGTATTAATACGAGTAATTCTCAATATTATATAGTATCCCTGTACCAACCAGAACTACATTATATGTTATAATACCAGCAATTCTCAATATTATATAGTATCCCTGTACCAACCAGAACTACAGGATATATTAATACCAGTAATTCTTAATATTATATAGTATCCCTACCAACCAGAACTACAGTATATGTATTAATACCAGTAATTCTCAATATTATATAGTATCCTATCAAACAGAACTACAGTATATGTATTAATACCATTAATTCCCAATATATATAGTATCCCCATACCAAACAGAACTACAGATATGTATTAATACCAGTAATTCCCAATATTATATAGTAGCTCCATACCAACCAGAACTACAGTAGTGTATTAATACCAGTAATCTAATATTATATGGTATCCCGTACCAACCATAGCTACAGTATATGTAATAAACCAGTAATCTCAATTAATATAGTATCCCATACCAACCAGAAAACTACGATATGTATAACACCAGTAATTCTCATTATTATATAGTATCCCTGTACCAACAAGAAACTACAGTATATTTATTAATACCAGTAATTCTCATATTATATAGGATCCCCATACCAACCAGAAAACATTATATGTATATACCAGTATTCTCCATATTATATAGTATCCCTGTACCAACCAGAACTACATATATCTATTAATACCAATAATTCTCAATATTATATAGGATCCCCATACCAACCAGAACTACATCGTATGTAATTAATACC
>CM033469.1:38625495-38638671 GCA_019447015.1 Hymenochirus boettgeri
AGTTCTTGTTGGTACAGGGATACTATATAATAATGAGAATTACTGGTGTTAATACATATACTGTAGTTCTGGTTGGTATGGGGATACTATATAATATTGAGAATTACTGGTATTATTACATATACTGTAGCTATGGTTGGTACAGGGATACCATATAATATTGAGAATTACTGGTATTAATACACATACTGTAGTTCTGGTTGGTATGGAGCTACTATATAATATTGGGAATTACTGGTATTAATACATATACTGTAGTTCTGGTTGGTATGGGGATACTATATAATATTGGGAATTAATGGTATTAATACATATACTGTAGTTCTGGTTGATACAGGGATACTATATAATATTGAGAATTACTGGTATTAATACATATACTGTAGTTCTGGTTGGTACAGGGACATGGATACTTATAATATTAAGAATTACTGTATTAATACATTACTGTAGTTCTGGTTGGTACAGGGATACATATAATATTGAGAATTGCTGGTATTATAAACATATAATGTAGTTCTGGTTGGTACAGGGATACTATATAATATGAGAATTACTCGTATTAATACATATAATGTAGTTCTGTTGGTACGTGGATCCTATATAATATTGAGAATCTGGTATTAATACATATAATGTAGTTCTGGTTGGTACAGGGATACTATATATATTGAGATTACTGGTATTAATACATATATGTAGTTCTGGTTGGTATGGGGTCCTATAAATATTGAGAATTACTGGTATTAATAAATATACTGTAGTTCTTGTTGGTACAGGGATACTATATAATAATGAGAATTACTGGTATAAATACATATACTGTAGTTCTGGTTGGTACTGGGATACTATATCATATTGAGAATTACTGGTACTAATCATATACTGTAGTTCTGTTGGTACAGGGATACTATATAATATTGAGAATTACTGGTATTAATACTATACTGTAGTTCTGGTTGGTACGGGGATACATATAATATTGGAAATTACTGGTATTAATACATATACTGTAGTTCTGGTTGTACAGGGATACTATTAATATTAGAATTATGGTATTAATACAATATATGTGTTCTGGTTGGTACAGGGATACTATATATATTGAGAATTACTGGTATTAATACATATATGTAGTTCTGTTTGGTACGGGGATCCTATATAATATTGAGAATTACTGGATTAATACATATAATGTAGTTCGGTGGTTGTACAGGGATACTATACATATTGAGAATACTGGTGTTAATACATATATGTAGTTCTGGTTGGTACGGGGATCCTATATATTAGAGAATTACTGGTACTAATACATATACTGTAGTTCTGGTTGGTACAGGGATGCTATATAATATTGAGATTACGGTATTAATACATATAATGTGTTCTGTTTGGTACGGGATCCTATATAATATTGAGAATTGCTGGTATTATACATATAATGTAGTTCTGGTTGGTACAGGGATGCTATATAAATTGATAATTTGATATTAATACATATACTGTAGTTCTGGTTGGTACAGGGATACTATATAATATTGAGAATTACTGGTATTAATACATATACTGTAGTTCTGTTTGGTACAGGGATACTATAATATTGAGAATTACTGGTATTAATACATATACTGTAGCTATGGTTGGTACAGGGATACCATATAATATTAGAATTACTGGTATTAATACATATACTGTAGTTCTGGTTGGTATGGAGCTACTATATAATATTGGGAATTACTGGTATTAATACATAACTGTAGTTCTGGTTGGTATGGGGATACTATATATTGGAATTAATGGTATTATACATATACTGTAGTTCTGGTTGGTACAGGTACTATTAATATATTGAGAATTACTGGTATTAATACATATACTGTAGTTCTGGTTGGTACAGGGATACTATATAATATTAGAATTACTGGTATTAATACATATACCGTAGTTCTGGTTGGTACAGGGATACTATATAATATTGAGAATGCTGGTATTAAAACATATAATGTAGTTCTGGTTGGTACAGGGATACTATATATATTGAGAATTACTCGTATTAATACATATATGTAGTTCTGTTGGTACGTGGATCCTATATAATATTGAGAATTACTGGTATTAATACATATAATGTAGTTCTGGTTGGTACAGGGATACTATATAATATTGAATTACTGGTATTAATACATATAATAGTTTCTGGTTGGTATGGGGATCCTATATAATATTGAGAATTACTGGTATTAATAAATATATATACTGTAGTTCTTGTTGGTACAGGGATACTATATAATAATGAGAATTACTGGTATTAATACTTCCTGTAGTTCTGGTTGGTACGGGATACTGTATCATATTGAGATTACTGGTACTAATACATTACTGTAGTTCTGGTTGGTACGGGATACTATATAATATTGAGAATTACTGGTATTAATACATATCTGTAGTTCTGGTTGGTACGGGGATACTATATTATGGAGAATTACTGGTATTAATACATATACTGTAGTTCTGGTTGGTACAGGGATACTATATAATATTGAGAATTACTGGTATTAATACATATATGTAGTTCTGGTTGTACAGGGATACTTATAATATTGAGAAACTGGTATTATACATATTGTAGTTCTGGTTGGTACGGGATCCTATATAATATTGAGAATTACTGGTATTAATACATATAATGTAGTTTTGGTTTACAGATACTATATAATATTGAGAATTCCTGGTATTAACATATAATGTAGTTCTGGTTGGTACGGGGATCCTATTATATAAGAATTACTGGTACTAATACATATACTGTAGTTCTGGTTGGTACAGGGATGCTATATAATATTGAGAATTACTGGTATTATACATATATGTAGTTCTGGTTGGTACGGGACCTATATAATATGGAGAATTGCTGGTATTAATACATATAAGTAGTTCTGTGGGTACAGGGATGCTATATATTGAGAATTACTGGATTAATACATATACTGTAGTTCTGGTTGGTACGGGGATACTATATATTTGAGAATTCTGGTATTAATACATATACTGTAGTTGTTTGGTACGGGATACTTATAATATTGAGAATAACTGGTATTAATACATATACGTGTAGTTCTGGTTGGTACGGGGATACTTATATCATATTGAGAATTACTGGTACTAATACATATACTGTAGTTCTGGTTGGTACAGGTATCTATATAATATTGAGAATTACTGGTATTAATACATATACTGTAGTTCTGGTTGGTACGGGGATACTATATAATATTGAGAATTACTGGTATTAATACATATACTGTAGTTCTGGTTGGTACAGGGATACTATATAATATTGAGAATTACTGGTATTAATCATATAATGTAGTTCTGGTGGTACAGGGATCTATATAATATTGAGAATTCTGGTATTAATACATATAATGTAGTTCTGGTTGGTACGGGGATCCTTATAATATTGAGAATTACTGGTATTATACATATAATGTAGTTCTGGTTGGTTACAGGGATACTATATAATATTGAGAATTACTGGTATTAATACATATATGTATTCTGGTTGGTACGGGGATCCTATATAATAAGAGAATTACTGGTACTAATACAATACTGTAGTTCTGGTTGGTACAGGGATGCTATATAATATTAGAATTACTGGTATTAACATATACTGTAGTTTCTGGTTGGTATGGGATACTATTATATTGAGAATTACTGGTATTAATACATATACTGTAGTTCTGTTTGGTACAGGGATACTATATATATTGAGAATTACTGGTATTAATACATATCTGTAGTTCTGGTTGGTACGGGGATACTATAAAATATTGAGAATTACTGTATTAATACATATACTGTAGTTCTGGTTGTATGGGGATACTATATAATATAGAGAATTACTGGTACTAATACATATACTGTAGTTCTGGTTTGTACAGGGATGCTATATAATATTGAGAATTACTGGTATTAATACATATACTGTAGTTCTGGTTGGTACAGAGGATACTATATAATATTGGGAATTACTGGTATTAATACATCTACTGTAGTTCTGGTTGGTACAGGGATACTATATAATATTGAGAATTACTGGTATTAATCATATACTGTAGTTCTGTTTGTACAGGGATACTATATATATTGAGAATTACTGGTATTAATACATATACTGTAGTTTCGGTTGGTACGGGGATACTATAAAATATTGAGAATTACTGGTATTAATACATATACTGTAGTTCTGGTTGGTATGGGGGATACTATATAATTATAGAATTCTGGTACTTAACATTACTTTAGTTCTTTTGTACAGGGATGCTATATAAATTGAGAATTACTGGTATTAATACATATACTGTAGTTCTGGTTGGTACAGGGATACTATATAATATTGGGAATTACTGGTATTAATACATCTACTGTAGTTCTGGTTGGTACAGGGATACTATATAATTGAGAATTACTGGTATTAATACATATACTGTAGTTCTGTTTGGTACAGGGATACTATATAATATTGAGAATTACTGTTATTATACATATACTTTAGTTCTGGTTGGTACGGGGATACTATAAAATATTGAAATACTGGTATTAATACTTATACTGTAGTTCTGGTTGGTATGGATACTATATAATATGAGAATACTGGTACTAATACTATACTGTAGTTCTGGTTTGTACAGGGATGCTATATAATATTGAGAATTACTGGTATAATACATATACTGTAGTTCTGGTTGGTACGGGATACTATATAATTGGGAATTACTGGTATTAATACATCTACTGTAGTTCTGGTTGGTACAGGGATACTATATAATATTGAGAATTACTGGTATTAATTATTTACTGCATCTGGTTGATCCCGGGTACACAGCCATTTGGGTCAGGAAGGATTTTTTACCCCTTTTTAGCTGGGGTTATATGCCTTCCCTTTGATCAACTGTTAGGTAGGGTTAAAAAGGAGGGTGAAAAGGTTGTACTTGATGGACGCATTTGTCTTTATTCAACCTCTATCACTATTTTTACACTGACTTTAATTCCCGCATGTAATGTTAGATTTGTTGAAATAATGTTGGGTGAAAAAGATCATCTAAAGGGGAAGTTCAGTGTAAATACATATGCTTTTCAGAAAAAAGAGCAGTATTTTTCCATCCCAATGACTTTAATCTGCCATTTCGCATTTTGTCTGTGTATAAATAAATGCAACCGAAATACTGACTTCCTGTTTGCAGGACCCCTAGTTGAGACCGTTATGGTTTTGCCCTTGACCCAGTCCCTTGGTTGATTCAGTTGCTCAGTAGAGATCTGAGCATGTTTGACCCATCCAACACCAATCAGTAGAATTACTGTTAGGAACATTCCAAGGAAGTGGTGCATCCTGGGAAGAAGAAGGACTGTTAGAACCTGAAATGTCAGCTCCTAATGTCAACAGCAGGGAACAGCAAAGGGTATGAAATTAACTGATTTTCAAAATGGGAGAGAATATCAGAATAACTAAGAAATTACACAAACTAACAATTTAACAAATATTGATAATTTCCACTGAACTGTCCCTTTAAGCTTTCCCTTCCCTAAAGGTGCCCATACTTAGTAGCTCGCCTTCTGACATTCAGGCACACAAAGGAAATGTCTGATACATTCTTTTTTGCAACAATTCAGCACAGCAATAGGCAAGCAGAGTGGCGGAAGGTAAGAAACCGCCAGGGCTGTAGATATTAGATAGATTAGAGTTCATCTACAAACAATTAATTGCGGTTTATTGAATTGTGAACATAGCCTAAGACTCTTACAATGTGGTGGCATTGATGTATGTTAGTCAGTAACCTAGATAGATGTTTTGTGTCAAGTTGCTCTTTAGCTATTTTCAGTAGAGTGAAATTCAGTCCATTGAAAAGGCCTCCGTATAATTCAGTTCTCTGGAATCAAATAAACAGTGAGAAGCAAGTCTTGCAAATGTCATTTTTCACATGGTCGCTAGATTTTCTGCTTTCCTTCTAATTTGTGCCAGATTTAAGAAAATTCTTCTTGTGCATAGTATAACAAGTAAAAGTTTTTTGTAAGGCATAAAAATACAATGCGTGTGGTGGCTGCCGACTAAACCGGGCTGATAAAATTGCCCCTTTTCATTATCAGGGGGATAAAAAACGGGCTGATCCGTGTTATTGTTTGTGATTAGCTGATAATATTGATTGGTGTGGTGACCTTCACTGTGGTACTCTTTATTGATTAGGAACACTTTACAGTGTTACAGTGTGGTAGGGAAGATTTTTAGTTCCCAATAATGGCAATTAAAATGTTTAGTACTGTGCTTGGCAAATTCTTCCGGCTACACCACACGCTCAATCTGTGAGTGAGGAACACCAGGCGGATCAATGAACGACCCCCCAACCGAACGCATACAGACGGACGATTCTCAGCCAAAACGTCCGTTCGACGCGTGTAGCCTCGCCCATCATGGGTCGTTCCTCGCTCACTGGGATCGTGTGTGTACGAACCTTTTCTCTCGGTATTATTCTAGCAGTATTTATTTTTTTTTGTAAAAGTTTTGCTGCCCTTACAGTGACATTCTACTCTTGTCAAGTTGATATATGCAGGATTCATTACGACAAAAACAGGAGATGCTACATGAAGATGATTAGCTTCTCTTAATGGCCATAGACCATACACTGCCTTTGTATTGTGTGACAGATTCCATTGTCGGCAGAGTGTATGGAATCTAGAGAACAATATAGATAGATACAACCATGGATTATTTTAGCCTATTTATGTGGTCTTGTTGATCATTTATTGTGCCAGACTATCTTTAATATAGGATTATAAAGGACAACTATACTCACATTACCACTGTCTACCCATAGAAGACAAACCCACCCCAGGGGTGAGAACCTGGCAGTTTAGGTTCTCACCCTGGGCACTAATCAACTTCTGAAATACACATATAAGGTTGTTTCGGGCTTCGTCCTTCATTCAATCAGCGACTCCTTCGCAATCGCGCCAATGAGAAGATGAGCTACTACAAAGCCTTTCTTTTCATTGGCTGAAATGGCAATGGAGTTGAAGCCACAAAGCAAACTTCAATTAAGTCTTCACATCATAGAAGACAACCCTGTGGAAGGACCTGGGGTTTTAGGTACTCACCCTGGGTACTATTGACGGCCGAGTCGTTGGAACGGTGTGTAGGGGAATATAATTGTCCTTGATGATCAGCTTTCACTGTTATAAATACTGTGCTCCTTCATTGGTAGTAACCAGATTATTGAATATATACTGTCGAATCAGGCACAATTCGCAGTTGGATATATGGTGCAGTTTTGAAATTGTTGTATAAAAGGGACTCTTAGAAATGGAAAGATTTGAGAAAAAGGCAACCAAATAATTAAGGGGAATGGAGGGGCTTGACTATAGGGACAGATTGAGAAGTTAGGGCTGTTTAAATTGGAGCAGTGTATAATGGCAAGTTTGTTGGATGATTTTAAGAGGGGTCTGGATAAGTTTCAAAAATTGAAAGATATTGAAAATTGCTGGTATTAATACATATTGATCCAGGAATCTTTTTTTATTACCATTTAGACTCAGGAAAGTATTTTATTATTTATTTGCCTTCCTCTGGATAAGCTGTTAGGTAGGGTTCAGGGGTAGCTAAAAAGGTTGAACTAGATAAACATATGTCTTTACTCAACCTTCAATACTATGTAACTGTGTAAGTACAAACGGAGAGATGTGGTGTGCTTACAAAACCCTGTGACGGTGCTTAGTCCCTATAAGGCAGATATTATTAGAAGAAAAGAAGGAAGTACGATTAGATTGGAAACTACAAGGAGAATGCACATCCTTCTCTTGTTTTATACAAACTTCTCCTTTCTAACTTGGTCAGAACATCCAGATTGGGTCCATAGACCCTGTAGAGTACAGAAAGATCACAAGGAAACATTCAGTTTGTTACTCACAAGAAAACAACACCTGAGACTCTGTATCCCAGGCTGCGAGATCTACAGCAACTACAAGGTCTTGATTAGGACAAACTGAATGTTTTGCCTGTGACATCCAGTCTCCTGGTATTCCTAAATAATATGTAATGCAACAATACACAACGGAACAGAACGTGATTGAAATGTATCATCCTTGTTAAAGTTCCTTTCAAATAGCAGGTTTCTTATTTATTTAAAGGAACAATTTAAATAACTTGTAACACCCTTTCCGCCCCTGCATTTTTATTTGAAGCCAGCCCAACGTATATGGTGCAGATTAATTGCCATTGATTTATTTTTCTTTCTAGGATTTAGTGAATATTAATGTTCCTGACTGCCAAGAAGTAGAGGAGTCTCTGGAAAGACAGGAAACAATGACATGTTTGGCCTGGTGCCACGATAACAAATCAAGCTTAGAAAATGAAGGTAGGTGCAGAACTATTCTTAAAATGCCTGACAGCGCTTGGTTAACTGAATAGTAAGAGATGGAAATTCATTTTATACCCTCCCTTTATAATCTATTGGAATCGGTATATACAGCAATCCCCAGGTTACAAACATCCACCTTGCATACAACTAACAAACTGGAGGGGCATTAGGGCAAATATGGTTTGGGGTCTGCAGGAGCGTACAGACAGGTGGTCCACCAGTGGTTTTTGGTGGCCCCCCAACTATCCCCTTTACCCACCTTGCGCTGTATAAGAAGCATCTGTTAAAAACAGCTGGTCACTGGCCGCAATCCATTTTTTAAATGCTGCAAACTTCTGTCTAAGTTGCATTTAATGGTATTTGTACCTGTTCCAACTTACATACAAATTCTGGTTTGTAACTCTCTGTAAGTAGTACATACTAGCTAATATAGGATAACTAGCCACACAGGACTCTGAGAGGGCACCTCTAACAACCAATGTCCCTGAATATCTTCCAATTGAAACTCTTCGTCTTACTTTGGATTCATACAAGGTTTCCTTAATATTCACAAATTATCATAGGAGTCTCATTTAGTTTATACTGTTTCATTCAAAATATCCTGTGTGCGCCATATCAACTTCTGTGACAGATAATACTTAAAGGGCATGTCCACCCCAAACAAAAATTTAACCCACTACTGGCCCCACTGTGTACTTTACAAAAACCTTACAATTCTGCTCCTTATGGTTTTCCTGCAGTGACGGTCCAAAGTCCAGGAAGCTGAAGACAGGAGGTGTCTACCTTTTAGCCAATCACAGCCACGGCGGCTGGTCCGGCCCATTTGCAAGTTCTATCAAACAGAGGGCCAGATCAGAGAGCTGCAAAAGTGAAGGGCTGTAAGTAAGTTCTGCTTCTTTTTTTTAACAATCTAATATAGTGGTTGGTGGTGGGCAGGGATGCCCTACAACATATTTAAAGTTTTATATAGGGTGGAGATCCCCCTTTAAAGGTTGATTGGATTGAATTGATTTATTATCAAGCATTTATAGTTGACTTACCTGTTCCCCATCTATCAATTTTGTGGTTGAATGTTGAACGCATATATTGGGGCAAGCGGTAATTGGTATGTAAGTTGACTAGCAAATGGCCAGCATTATATGGAGGTTTATACCTTTTAAAGGACATTTCCACCCTTAAACAAAATACTGATGATATGTCTGGTATCTGCCTGCACCCCCAATAGCTATTTTTACCAGTTTATTACATGTACAGTGGTTGACAAAAGTATTCGGCCCCCTTGAAGTTTTCCACATTTTTCACATTACTGACGCCACAAACATGAATCAATTTTATTGGAATTCCACGTGAAAGACCAATACAAAGTGGTGTACACGTGAGAAGTGGAACGAAAATCATACATGATTCCAAACATTTTTAACAAATCATGACTGTAAAGTGGGGTGTGTGTAATTATTCAGCCCCCTGAGTCGATACTTTGTAAACCACCTTTTGCTGCAATTCCAGCTGCCAGTCTTTTATGGGTATGTCTCTACCAGCTTTGAAATCCTTGCCCATTCTTCTTTGCAAAACGCTCCAGCTCAGTCAATTAGATGACAGTGTTTTGTGAACAGCAGTTTTTCAGATCTTGCCACAGATTCCCGATTGGATTTAGATCTGGACTTTGACTGGGCTATTCTAACACATGGATATGTTTTGTTTTAAACCATTCCATTGTGCCCTGGCTTATGTTTAGGGTCGTTGTCCTGCTGATGGTGAACCTCCGCCCCAGTCTCAAGTCTTCAAGAGGTTTTCTCCAAGATTGCCCTGTATTTGGCTCCATCCATCTCCCCATCAACTCTGACCAGCTTCCCTGTCCCTGCTGAAGAGAAGCTCCCCCAGAGCATGATGCTGCCACCACCATATTTGACAGTGGGGATGGTGTGTTCGAGTGATGTGCAGTGTTAGTTTTTCGCCACACATAGCGTTTTGCATTTGGCCAAAAATTTCCATTTTGGTCTCATCTGACCAGAGCACCTTCTTCACATGTTTGCTGTGTCCCCCACATGGCTTGTGGCAACTGCAAATGGACTTCTTATGCTTTTCTGTTACAATGGCTTCTTCTTGCCACTCTTCCATAAGGGCAACTTTGTTCAGTGGACGACTAATATTGTCCTATGGACAGATTTCCCCACCTGAGCTGTAGATCTCTGCAGCTCGTCCAGAGTCACCATGGGCCCTTGACTGCATTTCTGATCAGTGCTCTCCTTGTTCGGCCTGTGAGTTTAGGTGGACGGCCTTGTCTTGGAGGTTTACAGTTGTGCCATACTCCTTCCATTTCTGAATGATCACTTGAACAGTGCTGCTCTAAATTTCTCAATGACTTTATCCCTGACCTGTCTGGTGTGTTCTTTGGACTTCATGGTATTGTTGCTCCCAAGATTCTCTTAGACAACCTCTGAGACCGTCACAGAGCAGCTGTATTTGTACTGACATTAGATTACACCAGGTGCACTCTATTTAGTCATTAGCACTCATCAGGCAATGTCTATGACAACTGCTGCACTCAGACCAAAGGGGGCTGAATAATTACGCACACCCCACTTTGCAGTTATTGATTTGTTAAAAATGTTTGAATCTGATGATTTCATTCTACTTCTCACGTGTACACCACTTTGTATTGGTCTTTCACGTGAAATTCCAATAAAATTGATTCATGTTTGTGGCAGAATGTGGCAAAATGTGGAAAACTTCAAGGGGGCCGAATACTTTTGCCAACCACTATTCGTAACCAGATATTACAATTATGAAAGAAAATAACATCACCCCCATTACAGGTCCACATTTCCAGCAGCTGAAATCCCTTTTACAACCATGCTGCCCTCCCTTAGATATCACACAGCAAAGATGCATGCTAAAAGCCCACCTCCTAGAGGGCCCAGGACCAAGATTAACACAGACCTTGTCATTGGCTGGTGGGAATGTCTGTTATGACATCTCTCCATCTCTCCTCCTCCTCTGCCCGTCAAACAAACTTGATGTGTCCTGTTGCTTGCATACTGACAGGGTGGGAGGAAGAGTTTTTTCTCGCTTGCTAGCTTGAGTGACAGCTAGAACAGACAGAATCGTTATGCCCCTTCACAGCATGGCTAATTGAAGGCAAACAGATGCTCGGAAACAGGGGGGGGGAAGGTATGGGGGGCTGCAAGCAATTTAAAAAAAAATGCATTAAGCCAATACAATAATCCTTTAAAGATAAGTTCTATTCCTATCTGGCAAAGGTACCTGCCACTCCCCCTGCTAATGAGCTTTAAATAAGCTGTGACATGTGCAAAAGAGGCAGTAGGGTAAACACAGTCAATCATGTCTGTCATATCGGCAGTCACACAGCCTTGGTGACTGCATGCAAGAGGAGCCAGCTTACTGTGCCAGAATAGAGCAAGTAACTTGAAAGTGTCCATTGTTTGGTTTAAAGGGACAGTTCAGTGGAAATGATCAATATTTGTTAAATTGTTAGTTTCTGTAATGCCTTCTAGTTATTCTACATATTCTCTCCCATTTTGAAAATCAGTTGATTTCATACCCTTTGCTCTTCCCTGCTGTTGACTTTAGTGAGCTGACATTTCAGGTTCTAACGGTCCTTCTTCTTCCCAAATGCACCACTTCCTTGGAATGTTCCTAACAGTAATTTCTACTGATTGGCTGTTGGATGGGTCAAACATGCTCAGATCTCCTCGAGCAACTGACAACCCAGGCACTGGGTCAAGGGCAAGACCATAACTGTCTCTACTAGGGGCCCTGCAAACAGGAAGTCAGTATTTCGTTGCTTTATTTATACACAGACAAAAAGTTGATTGGCGATTATGGTCATCAGATGGAAAAATACTGCCTTTTTTCTGAAAAGCATATGTATTTGCACTGAACTTCGCCTTTAAGGGTAAGACTGCCCTTTAAATAGAGTTATACTTGAGTGATAAGAGCCTCTAAGTAACTAGTTAAAGCAATTGTAGAGGGATGTAAGTGAACTTATGTTCTCCTGCGACTTATAGGGACATAAGCTATTATATTTATACGTTTAAAGGGACAGTTCAGTGAAATGATCATATTTGTTAAATTGTTAGTTTGTGTAATGCCTTCTTAGTTATTCTACATATCTCTTCCATTTTGAAAAATCAGTTGATTTCATCCCTTTGCTGTTCCCTGCTGTTGACATTAGTGAGCTGTCATTTCAGGTTCTATGGTCCTTCTTCTTCTCAGGATGCCCCACATCCTTGGAAGGTTCCTAACAGTAATTTCTACTGATTGGCTGTTGGGTGGTACAACATGCTCAGATCTTTACTGACACACTGAATCAACCCAGGCACTGGGTCAAGGGCAAGACCATAACTGTCTCTATTGGTTGTCCTGCAAAAAGGAAGTCAGTATTTCGGTTGCATTTATTTATACACAGACAAAAAGCTGAATTGGCAGTATGGTCATCAGATGGAAAAATACTGCTCTTTTTTTCTGAAAAGCATATGTATTTGCACTGATGCACTAACTTCCCCTTTAAGGGTAGACATGCCCTTTAAATAGAGTTATACTTGAGTGATAAGAGCCTCTAAGTAACTAGTTAAAGCAATTGTAGAGGATGTAAGTGAACATTTGGTTCCTGCGACTTATAGGGACATAAGCTATTATATTTATACGTTAAAGGGACAGTTCAGTGGAAATGATCAATATTTGTTAAATTGTTAGTTTGTGTAATGCCTTCTTAGTTATTCTACATATTCTCTTCATTTTTGAA
>CM033469.1:38638748-38717262 GCA_019447015.1 Hymenochirus boettgeri
AAATCGTTGATTTCATACCCTTTGCTGTTCCCTGCTGTTGACATTAGTGACTGACTCCAGGGTGGTCTACACGGTTACCTTCTTCTTCTCAGGCAATGACACCACCTTGGAATGTTACTAACAGTATTTCTATATTGGCTGTTGGGGGGTCTAAACATGCCTAGATTCTGTACTGAGCACTGAATAACCCAGCACTGGGTAAAGGGCAAAGACCAGCTGGGTATTAATACATATAAGTAGTTTCTGGTTGGTACAGGGATACTATATATATTGAGATTACTGGTATTAATACATATATGTAGTTCTGTTGGTATGGGATCCTATATAATATTAGAATTACTGGTATTAATAAATATACTGTAGTTCTTGTTGGTACAGGGATACTATATAATAATGAGAATTACTGGTATAAATACATATACTGTAGTTCTGGTTGGTATGGGATACTATATATATTGAGAATTACTGGTATCTAATACATATACTGTAGTTCTGGTTGGTACAGGGATACTTATAATATTGAGAATTACTGGTATTAATACTATACTGTAGTTCTGGTTGGTACGGGGATACATATAATATTGGAAATTACTGGTATTAATACATATACTGTAGTTCTGGTTTACAGGGATACTATTAATATTAGAATTATGGTATTAATACATATACTGTGTTCTGGTTGGTACAGGGATACTATATATATTGAGAATTACTGGTATTAATACATATATGTAGTTCTGTTTGTACGGGGATCCTATATAATATTGAGAATTACTGGATTAATACATATAATGTAGTTCGGTGGTTGTACAGGGATACTATACATATTGAGAATACTGGTGTTAATACATATATGTAGTTCTGGTTGGTACGGGGATCCTATATATTAGAGAATTACTGGTATAATACATATACTGTAGTTCTGGTTGGTACAGGGATCTATATAATATTGAGAATTACGGTATTAATACATATAATGTAGTTCTGTTTGGTACGGGATCCTATATAATATTGAGAATTGCTGGTATTATACATATAATGTAGTTCTGGTTGGTACAGGGATGCTATATAAATTGAAATTCTGATATTAATACATATACTGTAGTTTCTGGTTGGTACAGGGATACTATATAATATTGAGAATTACTGGTATTAATACATATACTGTAGTTCTGTTTGGTACAGGGATACTATAATATTGAGAATTACTGGTATTAATACATATACTGTAGCTTGGTTGGTACAGGGATACATATAATATTAGAATTACTGGTATTAATACATATACTGTAGTTCTGGTTGGTATGGAGCTACTATATAATATTGGGAATTACTGGTATTAATACATAACTGTAGTTCTGGTTGGTATGGGGATACTATATATTGGAATTAATGGTATTATACATATACTGTAGTTCTGGTTGGTACAGGTATATCTAATATATTGAGAATTACTGGTATTAATACATATACTGTAGTTCTGGTTGGTACAGGGATACTATATAATATTAGAATTACTGGTATTAATACATATACGTAGTTCTGGTTGGTACAGGGATACTATATAATATTGAGATGCTGGTATTAAAAATATAATGTATTCTGGTTGGTACAGGGATACTATATATATTGAGAATTACTCGTATTAATACATATATGTAGTTCTGTTGGTCGGGATCCTATATAATATTGAGAATTACTGGTATTAATACATATAATGTAGTTCTGGTTGGTACAGGGATACTATATAATATTGAATTACTGGTATTAATACATATAATAGTTTCTGGTTGGTATGGGGATCCTATATAATATTGAGAATTACTGGTATTAATAAATATACTATACTGTAGTTCTTGTTGGTACAGGGATACTATATAATAATGAGAATTACTGGTATTAATACTTCTGTAGTTCTGGTTGGTACGGGATACTGTATATATTGAGATTACTGGTACTAATACATTACTGTAGTTCTGGTTGGTACGGGATACTATATAATATTGAGAATTACTGGTATTAATACATATCTGTAGTTCTGGTTGGTACGGGGATACTATATTATGGAGAATTACTGGTATTAATACATATACTGTAGTTCTGGTTGGTACAGGGATACTATATAATATTGAGAATTACTGGTATTAATACATATATGTAGTTCTGGTTGTACAGGGATACTTATAATATTGAGAAACTGGTATTATACATATTGTAGTTCGGTTGGTACGGGGATCCTATATAATATTGAGAATTACTGGTATTAATACATATAATGTAGTTTTGGTTTACAGATACTATATAATATTGAGAATTCCTGGTATTAACATATAATGTAGTTCTGGTTGGTACGGGGATCCTATATATAAGAGATTACTGGTACTAATACATATACTGTAGTTCTGGTTGGTACAGGGATGCTATATAATATTGAGAATTACTGGTATTATACAATATATGTAGTTCTGGTTGGTACGGGACCTATATAAATGGAGAATTGCTGGTATTAATACATATAAGGTAGTTCTGTGGGTACAGGGATGCTATATATTGAGAATTACTGGATTAATACATATACTGTAGTTCTGGTTGGTACGGGGATACTATATATTTGAGAATTCTGGTATTAATACATATACTGTAGTTGTTTGGTACGGGATACTTATAATATTGAGAATAACTGGTATTAATACATATACGGTAGTTCTGGTTGGTACGGGGATACTTAATCATATTGAGAATTACTGGTACTAATACATATACTGTAGTTCTGGTTGGTACAGTTATACTATATAATATTGAGAATTACTGGTATTAATACATATACTGTAGTTCTGGTTGGTACGGGATACTATATAATATTGAGAATTACTGGTATTAATACATATACTGTAGTTCTGGTTGGTACAGGGATACTATATAATATTGAGAATTACTGGTATTAATCATATAATGTAGTTCTGGTGGTACAGGGATCTATATAATATTGAGAATTCTGGTATTAATACATATAATGTAGTTCTGGTTGGTACGGGGATCCTTATAATATTGAGAATTACTGGTATTATACATATAATGTAGTTCTGGTTGTTACAGGGATACTATATAATATTGAGAATTACTGGTATTAATACATATATGTAGTTCTGGTTGGTACGGGGATCCTATATAATAAGAGAATTACTGGTACTAATACAATACTGTAGTTCTGGTTGGTACAGGGATGCTATATAATATTAGAATTACTGGTATTAACATATACTGTAGTTTCTGTTGGTATGGGATACTATTATATTGAGAATTACTGGTATTAATACATATACTGTAGTTCTGTTTGGTACAGGGATACTATATATATTGAGAATTACTGGTATTAATACATATCCTGTAGTTCTGGTTGGTACGGGGATACTATAAAATATTGAGAATTACTGTATTAATACATATACTGTAGTTCTGGTTGTATGGGGATACTATATAATATAGAGAATTACTGGTACTAATACATATACTGTAGTTCTGGTTTGTACAGGGATGCTATATAATATTGAGAATTACTGGTATTAATACATATACTGTAGTTCTGGTTGGTACAGGATACTATATAATATTGGGAATTACTGGTATTAATACATCTACTGTAGTTCTGGTTGGTACAGGGATACTATATAATATTGAGAATTACTGGTATTAATCACTATACTGTAGTTCTGTTTGTACAGGGATACTATATATATTGAGAATTACTGGTATTAATACATATACTGTAGTTTGGTTGGTACGGGGATACTATAAAATATTGAGAATACTGGTATTAATACATATACTGTAGTTCTGGTTGGTATGGGGATACTATATAATATAGAATTCCTGTACTTAACATTACTTTAGTTCTTTTGTACAGGGATGCTATATAAATTGAGAATTACTGGTATTAATACATATACTGTAGTTCTGGTTGGTACAGGGATACTATATAATATTGGGAATTACTGGTATTAATACATCTACTGTAGTTCTGGTTGGTACAGGGATACTATATAATTGAGAATTACTGGTATTAATACATATACTGTAGTTCTGTTTGGTACAGGGATACTATATAATATTGAGAATTACTGGTTATTATACATATACTTTAGTTCTGGTTGGTACGGGGATACTATAAAATATTGAAATACTGGTATTAATACTTATACTGTAGTTCTGGTTGGTATGGATACTATATAATAGAGAATACTGGTACTAATACTATACTGTAGTTCTGGTTTGTACAGGGATGCTATATAATATTGAGAATTACTGGTATAATACATATACTGTAGTTCTGGTTGGTACGGGATACTATATAATTGGGAATTACTGGTATTAATACATCTACTGTAGTTCTGGTTGGTACAGGGATACTATATAAATTGAGAATTACTGGTATTAATTATTTACTGCATCTGGTTGATCCCGGGTACACAGCCATTTGGGTCAGGAAGGATTTTTTACCCCTTTTTAGCTGGGGTTATATGCCTTCCCTTTGATCAACTGTTAGGTAGGGTTAAAAAGGAGGGTGAAAAGGTTGTACTTGATGGACGCTTTGTCTTTATTCAACCTCTATCACTATTTTTACACTGACTTTAATTCCCGCATTAATGTTAGATTTGTTGAAATAATGTTGGGTGAAAAAGATCATCTAAAGGGGAAGTTCAGTGTAAATACATATGCTTTTCAGAAAAAAAGCAGTATTTTTCCATCCAATGACTTTAATCTGCCATTATCGATTTTGTCTGTGTATAAATAAATGCAACCGAATATACTGACTTCCTGTTTGCAGGACCCCTAGTTGAGACCGTTATGGTTTTGCCCTTGACCCAGTCCCTTGGTTGATTCAGTTGCTCAGTAGAGATCTGAGCATGTTTGACCCATCCAACACCAATCAGTAGAATTACTGTTAGGAACATTCCAAGGAAGTGGTGCATCCTGGGAAGAAGAAGGACTGTTAGAACCTGAAATGTCAGCTCCTAATGTCAACAGCAGGGAACAGCAAAGGGTATGAAATTAACTGATTTTCAAAATGGGAGAGAATATCAGAATAACTAGAGAAATTACACAAACTAACAATTTAACAAATATTGATAATTTCCACTGAACTGTCCCTTTAAGCTTTCCCTTCCCTAAAGGTGCCCATACTTAGTAGCTCGCCTTCTGACATTCAGGCACACAAAGGAAATGTCTGATACATTCTTTTTTGCAACAATTCAGCACAGCAATAGGCAAGCAGGAGTGGCGGAAGGTAAGAAACCGCCAGGGCTGTAGATATTAGATAGATTAGAGGTTCATCTACAAACAATTAATTGCGGTTTATTGAATTGTGAACATAGCCTAAGACTCTTACAATGTGGTGGCATTGATGTATGTTAGTCAGTAACCTAGATAGATGTTTTGTGTCAAGTTGCTCTTTAGCTATTTTCAGTAGAGTGAAATTCAGTCCATTGAAAGGCCTCCGTATAATTCAGTTCTCTGGAATCAAATAAACAGTGAGAAGCAAGTCTTGCAAATGTCATTTTTCACATGGTCGCTAGATTTTCTGCTTTCCTTCTAATTTGTGCCAGATTTAAGAAAATTCTTCTTGTGCATAGTATAACAAGTAAAAGTTTTTTGTAAGGCATAAAAATACAATGCGTGTGGTGGCTGCCGACTAAACCGGGCTGATAAAATTGCCCCTTTTCATTATCAGGGGGATAAAAAACGGGCTGATCCGTGTTATTGTTTGTGATTAGCTGATAATATTGATTGGTGTGGTGACCTTCACTGTGGTACTCTTATTGATTAGGAACACTTTACAGTGTTACAGTGTGGTAGGGAAGATTTTTGTTCCCAATAATGGCAATTAAAATGTTTAGTACTGTGCTTGGCAAATTCTTCCGGCTACACCACACGCTCAATCTGTGAGTGAGGAACACCAGGCGGATCAATGAACGACCCCCCAACCGAACGCATACAGACGGACGATTCTCAGCCAAAACGTCCGTTCGACGCGTGTAGCTCTCGCCCATCATGGGTCGTTCCTCGCTCACTGGGATCGTGTGTGTACGAACCTTTTCTCTCGGTATTATTCTAGCAGTATTTATTTTTTTTTGTAAAAGTTTTGCTGCCCTTACAGTGACATTCTACTCTTGTCAAGTTGATATATGCAGGATTCATTACGACAAAAACAGGAGATGCTACATGAAGATGATTAGCTTCTCTTAAATGGCCATAGACCATACACTGCCTTTGTATTGTGTGACAGATTCCATTGTCGGCAGAGTGTATGGAATCTAGAGAACAATATAGATAGATACAACCATGGATTATTTTAGCCTATTTATGTGGTCTTGTTGATCATTTATTGTGCCAGACTATCTTTATATATAGGATTATAAAGGACAACTATACTCACATTACCCACTGTCTACCCATAGAAGACAAACCCACCCCAGGGGTGAGAACCTGGCAGTTTAGGTTCTCACCCTGGGCACTAATCAACTTCTGAAATACACAATATAAGGTTGTTTCGGGCTTCGTCCTTCATTCAATCAGCGACTCCTTCGCAATCGCGCCAATGAGAAGATGAGCTACTACAAAGCCTTTCTTTTCATTGGCTGAAATGGCAATGGAGTTGAAGCCACAAAGCAAACTTCAATTAAGTCTTCACATCATAGAAGACAACCCTGTGGAAGGACCTGGGGTTTTAGGTACTCACCCTGGGTACTATTGACGGCCGAGTCGTTGGAACGGTGTGTAGGGGAATATAATTGTCCTTGATGATCAGCTTTCACTGTTATAAATACTGTGCTCCTTCATTGGTAGTAACCAGATTATTGAATATATACTGTCGAATCAGGCACAATTCGCAGTTGGATATATGGTGCAGTTTTGAAATTGTTGTATAAAAGGGACTCTTAGAAATGGAAAGATTTGAGAAAAAGGCAACCAAATAATTAAGGGGAATGGAGGGGCTTGACTATAGGGACAGATTGAGAAGTTAGGGCTGTTTAAATTGGAGCAGTGTATAATGGCAAGTTTGTTGGATGATTTTAAGAGGGGTCTGGATAAGTTTCAAAAATTGAAAGATATTGAAAATTGCTGGTATTAATACATATTGATCCAGGAATCTTTTTTTATTACCATTTAGACTCAGGAAAGTATTTTATTATTTATTTGCCTTCCTCTGGATAAGCTGTTAGGTAGGGTTCAGGGGTAGCTAAAAAGGTTGAACTAGATAAACATATGTCTTTACTCAACCTTCAATACTATGTAACTGTGTAAGTACAAACGGAGAGATGTGGTGTGCTTACAAAACCCTGTGACGGTGCTTAGTCCCTATAAGGCAGATATTATTAGAAGAAAAGAAGGAAGTACGATTAGATTGGAAACTACAAGGAGAATGCACATCCTTCTCTTGTTTTATACAAACTTCTCCTTTCTAACTTGGTCAGAACATCCAGATTGGGTCCATAGACCCTGTAGAGTACAGAAAGATCACAAGGAAACATTCAGTTTGTTACTCACAAGAAAACAACACCTGAGACTCTGTATCCCAGGCTGCGAGATCTACAGCAACTACAAGTCTTGATTAGGACAAACTGAATGTTTTGCCTGTGACATCCAGTCTCCTGGTATTCCTAAATAATATGTAATGCAACAATACACAACGGAACAGAACGTGATTGAATGTATCATCCTTGTTAAAGTTCCTTTCAAATAGCAGGTTTCTTATTTATTTAAAGGAACAATTTAAATAACTTGTAACACCCTTTCCGCCCCTGCAGTTTTTATTTGAAGCCAGCCCAACGTATATGGTGCAGATTAATTGCCATTGATTTATTTTTCTTTCTAGGATTTAGTGAATATTAATGTTCCTGACTGCCAAGAAGTAGAGGAGTCTCTGGAAAGACAGGAAACAATGACATGTTTGGCCTGGTGCCACGATAACAAATCAAGCTTAGAAAATGAAGGTAGGTGCAGAACTATTCTTAAAATGCCTGACAGCGCTTGGTTAACTGAATAGTAAGAGATGGAAATTCATTTTATACCCTCCCTTTATAATCTATTGGAATCGGTATATACAGCAATCCCCAGGTTACAAACATCCACCTTGCATACAACTCAACACTGGAGGGGCATTAGGGCAAATATGGTTTGGGGTCTGCAGGAGCGTACAGACAGGTGGTCCACCAGTGGTTTTTGGTGGCCCCCCAACTATCCCCTTTACCCACCTTGCGCTGTATAAGAAGCATCTGTTAAAAACAGCTGGTCACTGGCCGCAATCCATTTTTTAAATGCTGCAAACTTCTGTCTAAGTTGCATTTAATGGTATTTGTACCTGTTCCAACTTACATACAAATTCTGGTTTGTAACTCTCTGTAAGTAGTACATACTAGCTAATATAGGATAACTAGCCAACAGGACTCTGAGAGGGCACCTCTAACAACCAATGTCCCTGAATATCTTCCAATTGAAACTCTTCGTCTTACTTTGGATTCATACAAGGTTTCCTTAATATTCACAAATTATCATAGGAGTCTCATTTATGTTTATACTGTTTCATTCAAAATATCCTGTGTGCGCCATATCAACTTCTGTGACAGATAATACTTAAAGGGCATGTCCACCCCAAACAAAAATTTAACCCACTACTGGCCCCACTGTGTACTTTACAAAAACCTTACAATTCTGCTCCTTATGGTTTTCCTGCAGTGACGGTCCAAAGTCCAGGAAGCTGAAGACAGGAGGTGTCTACCTTTTAGCCAATCACAGCCACGGCGGCTGGTCCGGCCCATTTGCAAGTTCTATCAAACAGAGGGCCAGATCAGAGAGCTGCAAAAGTGAAGGGCTGTAAGTAAGTTCTGCTTCTTTTTTTTAACAATCTAATATAGTGGTTGGTGGTGGGCAGGGATGCCCTACAACATATTAAAGTTTTATATTAGGGTGGAGATCCCCCTTTAAAGGTTGATTGGATTGAATTGATTTATTATCAAGCATTTATAGTTGACTTACCTGTTCCCCATCTATCAATTTTGTGGTTGAATGTTGAACGCATATATTGGGGCAAGCGGTAATTGGTATGTAAGTTGACTAGCAAATGGCCAGCATTATATGGAGGTTTATACCTTTTAAAGGACATTTCCACCCTTAACAAATACTGATGATATGTCTGGTATCTGCCTGCACCCCCAATAGCTATTTTTACCGTTTATTACATGTACAGTGGTTGACAAAAGTATTCGGCCCCCTTGAAGTTTTCCACATTTTCACTATTACTGACTGCCACAAACATGAATCAATTTTATTGGAATTCCACGTGAAAGACCAATACAAAGTGGTGTACACGTGAGAAGTGGAACGAAAATCATACATGATTCCAAACATTTTTAACAAATCATGACTGTAAAGTGGGGTGTGTGTAATTATTCAGCCCCCTGAGTCGATACTTTGTAAACCACCTTTTTGCTGCAATTCCAGCTGCCAGTCTTTTATGGGTATGTCTCTACCAGCTTTGAAATCCTTGCCCATTCTTCTTTGCAAAACGCTCCAGCTCAGTCAATTAGATGGACAGTGTTTTGTGAACAGCAGTTTTTCAGATCTTGCCACAGATTCCCGATTGGATTTAGATCTGGACTTTGACTGGGCTATTCTAACACATGGATATGTTTTGTTTTAAACCATTCCATTGTGCCCTGGCTTATGTTTAGGGTCGTTGTCCTGCTGATGGTGAACCTCCGCCCCAGTCTCAAGTCTTCAAGAGGTTTTCTCCAAGATTGCCCTGTATTTGGCTCCATCCATCTCCCCATCAACTCTGACCAGCTTCCCTGTCCCTGCTGAAGAGAAGCTCCCCCAGAGCATGATGCTGCCACCACCATATTTGACAGTGGGGATGGTGTGTTCGGAGTGATGTGCAGTGTTAGTTTTTCGCCACACATAGCGTTTTGCATTTGGCCAAAAATTTCCATTTTGGTCTCATCTGACCAGAGCACCTTCTTCACATGTTTGCTGTGTTCCCCCACATGGCTTGTGGCAACCTGCAAATGGACTTCTTATGCTTTTCTGTTACAATGGCTTTCTTCTTGCCACTCTTCCATAAGGGCAACTTTGTTCAGTGGACGACTAATATTGTCCTATGGACAGATTTCCCCACCTGAGCTGTAGATCTCTGCAGCTCGTCCAGAGTCACCATGGGCCCTTGACTGCATTTCTGATCAGTGCTCTCCTTGTTCGGCCTGTGAGTTTAGGTGGACGGCCTTGTCTTGGAGGTTTACAGTTGTGCCATACTCCTTCCATTTCTGAATGATCACTTGAACAGTGCTGCTCTAAATTTCTCAATGACTTTATCCCTGACCTGTCTGGTGTGTTCTTTGGACTTCATGGTATTGTTGCTCCCAAGATTCTCTTAGACAACCTCTGAGACCGTCACAGAGCAGCTGTATTTGTACTGACATTAGATTACACCAGGTGCACTCTATTTAGTCATTAGCACTCATCAGGCAATGTCTATGACAACTGCTGCACTCAGACCAAAGGGGGCTGAATAATTACGCACACCCCACTTTGCAGTTATTGATTTGTTAAAAATGTTTGAAATCTGATGATTTTCATTCTACTTCTCACGTGTACACCACTTTGTATTGGTCTTTCACGTGAAATTCCAATAAAATTGATTCATGTTTGTGGCAGTAATGTGGCAAAATGTGGAAAACTTCAAGGGGGCCGAATACTTTTGCCAACCACTATTCGTAACCAGATATTACAATTATGAAAGAAAATAACATCACCCCCATTACAGGTCCACATTTCCAGCAGCTGAAATCCCTTTTACAACACATGCTGCCCTCCCTTAGATATCACACAGCAAAGATGCATGCTAAAAGCCCACCTCCTAGAGGGCCCAGGACCAAGATTAACACAGACCTTGTCATTGGCTGGTGGGAATGTCTGTTATGACATCTCTCCATCTCTCCTCCTCCTCTGCCCGTCAAACAAACTTGATGTGTCCTGTTGCTTGCATACTGACAGGGTGGGAGGAAGAGTTTTTTCTCGCTTGCTAGCTTGAGTGACAGCTAGAACAGACAGAATCGTATGCCCCTTCACAGCATGCTAATTGAAGGCAAACAGATGCTCGGAAACAGGGGGGGGGAAGGTATGGGGGGCTGCAAGCAATTTAAAAAAAAATGCATTAAGCCAATACAATAATCCTTTAAAGATAAGTTCTATTCCTATCTGGCAAAGGTACCTGCCACTCCCCTGCTAATGAGCTTTAAATAAGCTGTGACATGTGCAAAAGAGGCAGTAGGGTAAACACAGTCAATCATGTCTGTCATATCGGCAGTCACACAGCCTTGGTGACTGCATGCAAGAGGAGCCAGCTTACTGTGCCAGAATAGAGCAAGTAACTTGAAAGTGTCCATTGTTTGGTTTAAAGGGACAGTTCAGTGGAAATGATCAATATTTGTTAAATTGTTAGTTTCTGTAATGCCTTCTAGTTATTCTACATATTCTCCTCCCATTTTGAAAATCAGTTGATTTCATACCCTTTGCTCTTCCCTGCTGTTGACTTTAGTGAGCTGACATTTCAGGTTCTAACGGTCCTTCTTCTTCCCAAATGCACCACTTCCTTGGAATGTTCCTAACAGTAATTTCTACTGATTGGCTGTTGGATGGGTCAAACATGCTCAGATCTCTACGAGCAACTGACAACCCAGGCACTGGGTCAAGGGCAAGACCATAACTGTCTCTACTAGGGGCCCTGCAAACAGGAAGTCAGTATTTCGTTGCTTTATTTATACACAGACAAAAAGTTGATTGGCGATTATGGTCATCAGATGGAAAAATACTGCCTTTTTTTCTGAAAAGCATATGTATTTGCACTGAACTTCGCCTTTAAGGGTAAGACTGCCCTTTAAATAGAGTTATACTTGAGTGATAAGAGCCTCTAAGTAACTAGTTAAAGCAATTGTAGAGGGATGTAAGTGAACTATTGTTCTCCTGCGACTTATAGGGACATAAGCTATTATATTTATACGTTTAAAGGGACAGTTCAGTGAAATGATCATATTTGTTAAATTGTTAGTTTGTGTAATGCCTTCTTAGTTATTCTACATATCTCTTCCATTTTGAAAAATCAGTTGATTTCATCCCTTTGCTGTTCCCTGCTGTTGACATTAGTGAGCTGTCATTTCAGGTTCTATGGTCCTTCTTCTTCTCAGGATGCCCCACATCCTTGGAAGGTTCCTAACAGTAATTTCTACTGATTGGCTGTTGGGTGGTCAACATGCTCAGATCTTTACTGACACACTGAATCAACCCAGGCACTGGGTCAAGGGCAAGACCATAACTGTCTCTATTGGTTGTCCTGCAAAAAGGAAGTCAGTATTTCGGTTGCATTTATTTATACACAGACAAAAAGCTGAATTGGCAGTATGGTCATCAGATGGAAAAATACTGCTCTTTTTTTCTGAAAAGCATATGTATTTGCACTGATGCACTACTTCCCCTTTAAGGGTAGACATGCCCTTTAAATAGAGTTATACTTGAGTGATAAGAGCCTCTAAGTAACTAGTTAAAGCAATTGTAGAGGATGTAAGTGAACATTTGGTTCCTGCGACTTATAGGGACATAAGCTATTATATTTATACGTAAAGGGACAGTTCAGTGGAAATGATCAATATTTGTTAAATTGTTAGTTTGTGTAATGCCTTCTTAGTTATTCTACATATTCTCTTCCATTTTGAACTAGATAAGTTTCTAAAATTAAAAAATATTGATAATTACTGGTATTAATACATATACTGTAGCTCTGGTTGGTAAAGGGATACCATATAATATTGAGAATTACTGGTATTAATACATATACTGTAGTTCTGGTTGGTACGGGGATACTATATAATATTGAGAATTACTGGTATTAATACATATACTGTAGTTCTGGTTGGTACAGGGATACTATATAATATTGAGAATTACTGGTATTAATACATATACTGTAGTTCTGCTTGGTACAGGGATACTATATAATATTGAGAATTACTGGTATTAATACATATAATGTAGTTCTGGTTGGTACGGGGATCCTATATAATATTGAGAATATTGGTACGGGGATACAATATAATATTGAGAGTTACTGGTATTAATACATATACTGTAGTTCTGGTTGGTACAGGGATACTATATAATATTGAGAATTACTGGTTTAATACATATAATGTAGTTCTGGTTGTACGGATACTATATATATAAGAATTACTGGTACTATACATATCTGTAGTTCTGGTTGGTACGGGATCTATATAATATTGAGAATTACTGGTATTAATACATATACTGTAGTTCTGGTTGGTACGGGATCCATATAATATTGAGAATCTGGTATTAATACATATATGTAGTTCTGGTTGGTACAGGGATCTATAAATTGAGAATTACTGAATTAATACATATAACTGTAGTTCTGGTTGGTACAGGGATACTATATAAATTTGAGAATTACTGGTATAATACATATACTGTAGTTCTGTTTGGGGGGAGAGTTGGCAAGCGAATTGACATGGGATTGAAGGAAAGATTCAGAATTTATAATTATTCCCAGGCAGCGGACATATATATGGGAATATGGTGTTTGTTATATTAATAGTAAGCTAGGGAGGGGAACAGATCGTGAGGGTGGGGAAAAGGACAAGCTCAGTCTTGCCCATGTTGAGTTTGAGGAAGCGGAGGACATAAAGGCAGGACGGCACTAAGGCAGTCGGGGACCTGGGATGTCAGTGTAGGGAGATCTGGGACAGATGTAAATTTGGGTATCGTCCACATACAGGTGATACTGGAACCAAAAACTAATGAGTTGTCCAAGGCCATAGGTGGAAGATGGGAGAAAAAGGGGGAGTAAACTGATGTCCTGCAAATCCCTTGCAGCTAATTGGTTTAAATATACAATGATTCACCAATGCAGCAAATATCATCCATGTGGAAATTCAAAGGCAAAATCTATTCTGCAATGCTTTATGTGTTAGTATCAGTATCTATTTACTTTTTTTATGGATCACTTACATCCTATCAGTATTTCTTTAGGACATAGAGTAAAAAGTGGTAAACGGATAACATACCATCTCTGTGCACATGAGTCAAGGATGGTCTGAACCAATTACACGGCAGTAAAAGTAATAACTGAGTCTGACAATTTTTTCAAATGATAGTGTTTCATGTTTCAGGTGCGTAACTCTCTTTTATACGTTAGAGGTAGGAAAGCTAGTTAAACTCTGGACGCAGAGCAGTGAGCTGTCAGTGTGTGCTAGCAGCCAACCAGGAAGGTATGAATACACACTTTGAATGTAAACATTGTGGCAAGGCATCAGAGCTATCCAGCAAGCGATCATTTTACTGACATTCTTAGATGTCTTGTGTGTTAGAAGGTCTAGGAAGAGTGCTTCATTTTGCCAAGTGGATTCTTGTGTATTATTATTGGTGATTTATAAACACACTGTCGGTAATGCAGTAGAGGCCACTAAACAGGCAAAACCTACGATACACTATGTATTATTGGGTTTACATGGTTTTGCACTGACTTTACTGGGCCTGACTTTTCAGTAATTGTGCAGTTCACCAGATGCAAAACTTAAAGTATTCTTGTGGATGCCTAACCAACCCAGCTTATCTCACTCAGTGCAGTAAATGACTAATTGCATAAGATGATACTCTCGCGCTGGTGACATTAATTGGTGACAATCTGGCCTATCCACCCCATATCGGACAGCTACCATATCTTTTAATTAATAAAGAGACAGACTCCAGTGTTGGGTGAATAAACGGCCACAGCTTTTTTATTTTATTTACATAATATGCATATATTTGCATAGTCCTTAATCACCCTGGTCCTTGCAAACTTGTATAACCGTGGTTGCTATGGCAACCCCATAAAACCAGCTGACACAATCAATTCCTTCCTTGTTTGAATGCCAACCTCCTGTAGGGAGGGCATGTAAACCGCCACCATGTCCGTCTGCAAGGACCCCACCGCCAACACTTACTGTGATAACTCATTTAACTGCTGGACATAACAACATTTAACTTGTAACTCTATTAATATATCCTTTTTTTTTTGTTATATAACAAAAAATAAAATTACATAACAAGTGATATCAAACATTTTTATAATACCAAAGAGACGGGCCAGGCTGGTGGGAAAGCACGTTTCGGGCAGCTTGCTGGAACTAAATGGCGCCCGGCGGCCGCGCCTACACCTCTTTATACTGGTGCGTGCGTCGCCGCATATCAAGTCATACGCGCGCGCCTGTTCCCCCGCAATGCATTACTGGGAACGGGCGCGCTAAGTCGAAGAGCCGCCCGCGAGTCTCACGGCCTTCGCTATCCGGCACACACCCCACACTAGCAAGAGTATGTCTTTATGGATGTGTGGGAAACTGAACTACAAGGAGGAAACCCACACAGGTTTGTGGGCCCATATTAATACAGAGGGTTGACCTTGTGGTTGATATTCCTCTATAAGTAACAATTGGTAAATGTTTTAAGATTATTTTCCATACCTTCGACGTTTGACTTGATTGTAATTTCACTGCAGACCAGAACCTCTTAGATTGTGTTTGTGTTTATAAACAAACAAGAATTGGGGTTCTGGTAGATAACAGACTTAGCTGTAGTAAACAAGGCCAGTAGCAACAGCTAGAGCTAGCAAGGTATTGTATTGTATAAAGAGGGAATAGATTCAAGAGAGAAAAATATTATTCTCCCTCTTTCAAGGCACTGGTAAGGCCTCATTTGGAATATGCGGTGCAGTTTTGGAATCCCATATACAAAGGGACATCTTGGAAATTAAGGCAGTTCAGACACAGGGCAACTAAATTATAAGGGGATGGAGGGGCTTGACTGTGCAGGCAGATTAGACAAAATTAGACAAGTTGGCTGTTTACATTGAGAAGCGACATTGCGTGGGATATGATCACTTTATACAAACATATTAATGGGCCATACAATAAACTCTCTGGTGCATTGTTCACTAATAGGTCATATCAGAGGACACGTGGATATCCTTTAAGGTTGGAAGAAAAGAAGTTTCATCTTCAGGTTAGGAAAGGTTTCTTTACAGTGAGAACGATGAAACTGTGGAACTGTCTTCCAGCAGAAGTGGTAATGGCAAGTTCATAAATAGCTTTAAAAAAGGCTGGATAAGTTTCTAAAACTAAAAAATACATAATTAAACTATACGGTAGCTCTGGTTGGTACAGGGATACCATATAATATTGAAATTCTGGTATTAACATATACTGTAGTTCTGGTTGGTAGGGGATACTATATAATATTGGGAATTACTGGTATTAATACATATACTGTAGTTCTGGTTGTATGGGGATACTAAATATAATTGGAATTACTGGTATTGAATTACCTATACTGTAGTTCTGGTTGGTACATGGGATACTATAGTCATATATTGAGAATTACTGTGTATTAATACATATACTGTGGTTATGTAGTTCTGGTTGGTACAGGGATACTATATAATATTGAGAATTACTGGTATTATTACATATAATGTAGTTCTGGTTGGTATGGGGATCCTATATAATATTGAGAATTATTGGTATTAATAGATATAATGTAGTTCTGGTTGGTACAGGGATACTATATAATATGGAGAATTACTGGTATTAATACATATAATGTAGTTCTGGTTGGTATGGGGATCCTATATAATATTGAGAATTACTGGTATTAATAAATATACTGTAGTTCTTGTTGGTACAGGGATACTATATAATAATGAGAATTACTGGTACTGGTGTTAATACATATACTGTAGTTCTGGTTGGTATGGGGATACTATATATATTGAGAATTACTGGTATTATTACATATACTGTTAGCTATGGTTGGTACAGGGATACCATATAATATTGAGATTACTGGTATTAATACACATACTGTAGTTCTGGTTGGTATGGAGCTACTATATAATATTGGAATTACTGGTATTAATACATATACTGTAGTTCTGGTTGGTATGGGGATACTATATAATATTGGGAATTAATGGTATTAATACATATACTGTAGTTCTGGTTGATACAGGGATACTATATAATATTGAGAATTACTGGTATTAATACATATACTGTAGTTCTGGTTGGTACAGGGATACTATATAATATTAAGAATTACTGGTATTAATACATATACTGTGTTCTGGTGGTACAGGGATACTAATAATATTGAGAATTGCTGGTATTATACATATAATGTAGTTCTGGTTGGTACAGGGATACTATATAATATTGAGATTACTCGTATTAAACATATATTAGTTCTGGTTGGTACGTGGATCATATAATATTGAGAATTACTGGTATTAATACATATAATGTAGTTCTGGTTGGTACAGGATACATATAATATTGAGAATTACGGTATTTAATACTATAATGTAGTTCTGGTTGGTATGGGATCCTATATAATATTAGATTACTGTATTATAAATATACTGTAGTTCTTGTTGGTACAGGGATACTATAATAATGAGAATTACTGGTATTAATACTATACTGTAGTTCTGGTTGGTACGGGGATTACTATCATATTGAAATTACTGGTACTAATACATATACTGTAGTTCGGTTGGTACAGGGATACTATATAATATTGAGAATTACTGGTATTAATACATATACTGTAGTTCTGGTTGGTACGGGATACTATATAATATTGAAATTACTGTTATAATACATATACTGTTTTCTGGTGGTACAGGGATACTATATAATATTGAGAATTACTGGTATTAATACTATAATGTAGTTCTGGTTGGTACAGGGATACTAATAATATTGAGAATTACTGGTATTAATACATATATGTAGTTCTGGTTGGTACGGGGACCTATATAATATTGAGAATTACTGGTATTATACATATAATGTAGTTCGGGTTGGTACAGGGAAACTATACAATTTGAGAATTACTGGTTTTAATACATATATGTAGTTCTGGTTGGTACGGGGATCTATATAATATAGAGAATTACTGGTACTATACATATGTAGTTCTGGTTGGTACAGGATGCTATTAATATTGAGAATTACTGGTATTAATACTATAATGTAGTTCTGGTTGGTACGGGGATCCTATATAATATTAGAATTGCTGGTATTAATACATATAAGTAGTTCTGTTTGGTACAGGGATGCTATATAATATTGAGAATTACTGATATTAATACATATTCTGTAGTTTTGGTTGGTACAGGGATACTATATAATATTGAGAATTACTGGTATTAATACATATACTGTAGTTCTGTTTGGTACAGGGATACTATATAATATTGAGAATTACTGGTATTAATACATATACTGTAGCTATGGTTGGTACAGGGATACCATATAATATTGAGAATTACTGGTATTAATACATATACTGTAGTTCTGGTTGGTATGGAGCTACTATATAATATTGGGAATTACTGGTATTAATACATATACTGTAGTTCTGGTTGGTATGGGGATACTATATAATATTGGGAATTAATGGTATTAATACATATACTGTAGTTCTGGTTGGTACAGGGATACTATATATATGAGAATTACTGGTATTATACATATACTGTAGTTCTGGTGGTACAGGGATACTATATAATATTAGAATTACTGGTATTAATACATATACCGTAGTTCTGGTTGGTACAGGGATACTATATAATATTGAGAATGCTGGTATTATAACATTAATGTAGTTCTGGTTGGTACAGGGATACTATATAATATTGAGAATTACTCGTATTAATACATATAATGTAGTTCTGGTTGGTACGTGGATCCTATATAATATTGAAATTACTGGTATTAATACATATTGTAGTTCTGGTTGGTACAGATACTATATAATATTGAGAATTACTGGTATTAATACATATAATGTAGTTCTGGTTGGTATGGGGATCCTATATAATATTGAGAATTACTGGTATTAATAAATATCCTGTAGTTCTTGTTGTACAGGGATACTATATATAATGAGAATTACTGGTATTAATACATATACTGTAGTTCTGTGTTGTACGGGGATACTGTATCATATTGAAATTACTGGTACTAATACATATACTTAGTTCTGGTTGGTACAGATACTATATAATATTGAGAATTACTGGTATTAATACATATACTGTAGTTCTGGTTGGTACGGGATACTATATAATATTGAGAATTACTGGTATTAATACATATACTGTAGTTCTGTTTGGTACAGGGATACTATATATATGGAGAATTACTGGTATTAATACATATAATGTAGTTCTGGTTGGTACAGGGATACTATATAAATATTGAGAATTACTGGTATAATACATACTAATGTAGTTCTGGTTGGTACGGGGATCCTATATAATTTGAGAATTACTGGTATTAATACATATAATGTAGTTCTGGTTGGTACAGGGATACTATATATATTGAGAATTACTGGTAATTACATATTAATTAGTTCTGGTTGGTACGGGGATCCTATATAATATAGAGAATTACTGGTACTAATACATATACTGTAGTTTCTGGTTGGTACAGGGATGCTATATAATATTGAGAATTACTGGTATATACATATAATGTAGTTCTGGTTGGTACGGGATCCTATATAATATTGAGAATTGCTGGTATTAATACTATATGTAGTTCTGGTTGGTACAGGGATGCTATATAATATTGAGAATTACTGGTATTAATACATATACTGTAGTTCTGGTTGGTACGGGATACTATATAATATTGAGAATTACTGGTATTAATACATATACTGTAGTTCTGTTTGGTACAGGGATACTATATAATATTGAGAATAACTGGTATTAATACATATACTGTAGTTCTGGTTGGTACGGGGATACTATATCATATGAGAATTACTGGTACTAATACATATTGTAGTTCTGGTTGGTACAGGTATACTATATAATATTGAGAATTACTGGTATTAATACATATACTGTAGTTCTGGTTGGTACGGGGATACTATATAATTGAGAATTACTGTGTATATACATATACTGTTTCTGGTTGGTACAGGGATACTATATAATATGGAGAATTACTGTATTAATACATATAATGTATTTCTGGTTGGTACAGGGATACTATTAATATTGAGAATTACTGGTATTAATACATATAATGTAGTTCTGGTTGGTACGGGGATCCTATATATAATTGGAAATTCTGGTATTAATACATATAATGTAGTTCTGGTTGGTACAGGGATACTATATAATATTGAGAATTACTGGTATTAATACATATAATGTAGTTCTGGTTGGTACGGGATCCTATATAATATAGAGAATTACTGGTACTAATACATATACTGTAGTTCTGGTTGGTACAGGGATGCTATATAATATTGAGAATTACTGGTATTAATACATATCTGTAGTTCTGGTTGGTATGGGGATACTATATAATATTGAGAATTACTGGTATTAATACATATACTGTAGTTTCGGTTTGGTACAGGGATACTATATAATATTGAGAATTACTGGTATTATACATATACTGTAGTTCTGGTTGGTACGGGGATACTATAAAATTGAGAATTACTGGTATTAATACATATACTGTAGTTCTGGTTGGTATGGGGATACTATATAATATAGAGAATTACTGGTACTAATACATATACTGTAGTTCTGGTTTGTACAGGGTGCTATATAATATGTGAAATTACTGGTATTAATACATATACTGTAGTTCTGGTTGGTACAGGGATACTATATAATATTGGGAATTACTGGTATTAAACATCTACTGTAGTTCTGGTTGGTACAGGGATACTATATAATATTGAGAATTACTGGTATAATACATATACTGTAGTTTGTTTTGGTACAGGGATACTATATATATTGAGAATTACTGGTATTAATACATATACTGTAGTTCTGGTTGGTACGGGATACTATAAAATATTGAGAATTACTGGTATTAATACATATACTGTAGTTCTGGTTGGTATGGGGATACTATATAATAAGAGAATTACTGGTACTAATACATATTGTAGTTCTGGTTTGTACGATGCTATATAATATTGAGAATTACTGGTATTAATACATATACTGTAGTTCTGGTTGGTACAGGGATACTATATAATATTGGGAATTACTGGTATTAATACATCTACTGAGTTCTGGTTGGTACAGGGATACTATATAATATTGAGAATTACTGGATTAATACATTACTGTAGTTCTGTTTGTACGGGATACTATATATATTGAGAATTACTGGTATTAATACATATACTGTAGTTCTGGTTGGTACGGGGATCTATAAATATGAGAAATACTGGTATTAATACTATACTGTAGTTCTGGTTGGTATGGGGATACTATATAATATAGAGAATTACTGGTACTAATACAATACGTAGTTCTGGTTTGTACAGGATGCTATATAATATTGAGAATTACTGGTATAATACATATACTTTAGTTCTGTTGGTACAGGGATACTATATATATTGGAATTACTGGTATTAATACATCTACTGTAGTTCTGGTTGGTACAGGGATACTATATAATATTGAGAATTACTGGTATTAATTATTTACTGCAATTCTGGTTGATCCCGGGTACACAGCCATTTGGAGTCAGGAAGGATTTTTTACCCCTTTTTAGCTGGGTTATATGCCTTCCTCTTGATCAACTGTTGGTAGGGTTAAAAAGGAGGGTGAAAAGGTTGTACTTGATGGACGCATTTGTCTTTATTCAACCTCTATCACTATGTTACTACTGACTTTAATTCCCGCAGTTTATGTTTGATTTGTTGAAATAATGTTGGTGAAAAAGATCATCTTAAAGGGAAGTTCAGTGTAAATACTATGCTTTTCAGAAAAAAGAGCAGTATTTTTCCATCCAATGACTTTAATCTGCCATTTCAGCATTTTGCTGTGTAAATAAATGCACCGAATACTGACTTCCTGTTTGCAGGACCCCTAGTTGAGACCGTTATGGTTTTGCCCTTGACCCAGTCCCTTGGTTGATTCAGTTGCTCAGTAGAGATCTGAGCATGTTTGACCCATCCAACAGCCAATCAGTAGAAATTACTGTTAGGAACATTCCAAGGAAGTGGTGCATCCTGGGAAGAAGAAGACTGTTAAAACCTGAAATGTCAGCTCACTAATGTCAACAGCAGGGAACAGCAAAGGGTATGAAATTAACTGATTTTTCAAAATGGGAGAGAATATGCGAATAACTAAGAAACATTACACAAACTAACAATTTAACAAATATTGATAATTTCCACTGAACTGTCCCTTTAGCTTTCCTTCCCCTAAAGGTGCCCATACATTAGTAGCTCGCCTTCTGACATTCAAGGCACACTAAAGGAAATGTCTGATACATTCTTTTTTGCACAAATTCAGCCCAGCAATAGCAAGGCAGGAGTGGCGGAAGGTAAAAACCGCCAGGGCTGTAATATTAGATAGATTAGATGTTCATCTACAAACAATTAATTGCGGTTTATTGAATTGTGAACATAGCCTAAGACTCTTACAATGTGGTGGCATTGATGTTATGTAGTCAGTAACCTAGATAGATGTTTTGGGTCAAGTTGCTCTTTAGCTATGTTCAGTAGAGTGAAATTCAGTCCATTGAAAAGGCCTCCGTATAATTCAGTTCTCTGGAATCAAATAAACAGTGAGAAGCAAGTCTTGCAAATGTCATTTTTCACATGGTCCCTAGATTTTCTTGCTTTCCTTCTAATTTGTGCCAGATTTAAAGAAAATTCTTCTTGTGATAGTATAAGCAAGTAAAATTTTTTTGTAAGGCATAAAATACAGGCGTGTGGTGGCTGCCGACTAAACCGGCTGATAAAATTGCCCCTTTCATTATCAGGGGGATAAAAACGGGCTGATCCGTGTTATTGTTTGTGATTAGCTGATAATATTGATTGGTGTGGTGACCTTCACTGTGGTACTGCTTATTGATTAGGAACACTTTACAGTGTTACAGTGATGGTAGGAAGATTTTTAGTTCCCAATAATGGGCAATTAAAATTTTTAGTACTGTGCTTGGCAAATTCTTCCGGCTCACACACACGCTCAATCTGTGAGTGAGGAACACCAGGCGATCAATGAACGACCCCCAACCGAACGCATACAGACGACGATTCTCAGCCAAAACGTCCGTTCGACGCGTGTACGCTCGCCCATATGGGTCGTTCCTCGCTCACTGATGAGCGTGTTGTGAACCTTTCTCTCGGTATTATTCTAGCAGTATTATTTTTATTTTTGTAAAAGGTTTGCTGCCCTTACAGTGACATTCTACTCTTGTCAAGTTGATATAGCAGGATTCTTCGACAAAACAGGAGATGCTACATGAAGATGATAGCTTCTCTTAATGGCCATAGACCATACACTGCCTTTGTATATTGTGTGACAGATTCCATTGTCGCAGAGTGTATGGAATCTAGAGAACAATATAGTAGATGAACAACCATGGATTATTTAGCCTATTTATGTGGTCTTGTTGATCATTTATTGTGCCAGACTACTTTTATATAAGGATTATAAGGACAACTATACTCACATTACCCACTGTCTACCCATAGAAACAAACCCAGCCCAGGGGTGAGAACCTGGCAGTTTAGGTTCTCACCCTGGGCACTAATCAACTTCTGAAATACACAATAAAGGTTGTTTCGGGCTTCGCCCTCATTCAATCAGCGACTCCTTCGCAATCGCGCCATGAGAAATGAGCTACTACAAAGCCTTTCTTTTCATTGGCTGAATGGCAATGGAGTTGAAGCCACAAAGCAAACTTCAATTAAGTCTTCCAAATCATAGAAGACAACCCTGTGGAGAGGACCTGGGGGTTAGGTACTCACCCTGGGTACTATTGACGGCCGAGTCGTTTGGAACGGTGTGTAGGGGAATATAATTGTCCTTGATGATCAGCTTTCCCTGTATAAAATACTGTGCTCCTCATTGGTAGTAACCAGATTATTGAATATATACTTTGTGCAATCAGGCACAATTCGCAGTTGGGATATATGGTGCAGTTTTGAAATTGTGTATATAAAAGGGACATCTTAGAAATGGAAAGATTTGAGAAAAAGGCACCCAATAATTAAGGGGAATGGAGGGGCTTGACTAGGGACAGATTGAGAAGTTAGGGCTGTTTAAATTGGAGCAGTGTGATAGGCAAGTTTGTTGGATGATTTTAAGAGGGTCTGGATAAGTTTCAAAAATTGAAAGATATTGAAAATTGCTGGTATTAATACTATTGATCCAGGAATCTTTTTTTAATACCATTTGACTCAGGAAAGTATTTTATTTATTATTTTGCCTTCCTCTGGATCAGCTGTTAGGTAGGGTTCAGGGGTAAGCTAAAAAGGTGAACTAGATGAACATATGTCTTTACTCAACCTTCAAACTATTAACTGTGTAAGAACAACGGAGAGATGTGGTGTGCTTACAAACCCTGTGACGGTGCTTAGTCCCTATAAGGCAGATTATTAGAAGAAAAGAAGGAATACGATTAGATTGGAAACTACAAGGAGAATGCACTCTTCTCTTGTTTTATCAAACTTCTCCTTTCTAACTTGGTCAGAACATCCAGATTGGTCCATAGACCCTGTAAGTACAGAAAGATCACAAGAAACATTCAGTTTGTTACTCACAAGAAACAACACCTGAACTCTGTATCCCAAGGCTGCGAGATCTACAGCAACTACAAGGTCTTGATTAGGACAAACTGAATGTTTTGCCTGTGAACATCCAGTCTCCTGGTATTCCTAAATAATATGTAATGCAACAATACACAACGGAACAGAACGTGATTGAAATGTATCATCCTTTGTTAAAGTTCCTTTCAAATAGCATGTTTCTTATTTTTTAAAGGAAATTTAAATATATGTAACACCCTTTCCGCCCCTGCAGTTTATTTTGAAGCCAGCCCAACGTATATGGTGCAGATTAATTGCCATTGATTTATTTTTCTTTCTAGGATTTGTGAATATTGAAATGTTCCTGACTGCCAGAAGTGAGAGTCTCTGGAAAGACAGGAAACAATGACATGTTTGGCCTGGTGCCACGATACAAATCAAGGCTTAGAAAAATGAAGGTAGGTCCAGAACTATTCTTAAAATGCCTGACAGCGCTTGGTTAACTGAATTAGTAAGAGATGGAAATTCATTTTATACCCTCCCTTTATAATCTATTGGAATCGTTATATACAGGCAATCCCCAGGTTACAAACATCCACCTTGCATACAACTACAAACTGGAGGGGCATGAGGGCAATATGGTTTGGGGTCTGCAGGGCGTACAGACAGGTGGTCCACCAGTGGTTTTTGGTGGCCCCCCAACTATCCCCTTTACCCACCTTGCGCTGTATAAGAAGCATCTGTTAAAAACGCTGGTCACTGGCCGCAATCCATTTTTTAAATGCTGCAAACTTCTGTCTAAGTTGCATTTAATAGGTATTTGTACCTGTCTCCAACTTACATACAAATTCTGGTTTGTAACTCTCTGTAAGTAGTACATACTAGCTAATATAGATAACTAGCACACAGGACTCTGGGAGAGGGCACCTCTAACAACCAATGTCCCTGAATACTTCCAATTGAAACTCTTCGTCTTACTTTGGATTCAACAAGGTTTCCTTAATATTCACAATTATCATAGGAGTCTCATTTAGTTTTATACTGTTTCATTCAAAATATCCGTGTGCGCCATATCACACTTCTGTGACAGATAACTTAAGGGCTGTCCACCCCAAACAAAAATTTAACCCACTACTGGCCCCACTGTGTACTTTACAAAAACCTTACAATTCTGCTCCTTATGGTTTTCCTGCAGTGACGGTCCAAAGTCCAGAAGCTGAAGAGCAGGAGGTGTCTACCTTTTAGCCAATCACAGCCACGGCGGCTGGTCCGGCCCATTTGCAAGTTCTATCAAAACGAGGGCCAGATCAGAGACTGCAAGTGAAGGGCTGTGTAAGTTCGGCTTCTTTTTTTTAACACTAATATAGTGGTTTGGTGGTGGCAGGGATGCCCTACAACATATTTAAAGTTTTTATATAGGGTGGAGATGCCCTTTAAAGGTTGATGGGATTGAATTGATTATTATCAAGCATTTATAGTTGACTTACCTGTTCCCCGATCTATCAATTTTTGTGGTTGAATGTTAACGCATATATTTGGGCAAGGCGGTAATTGGTATGTAAGTTGACTAGCAAATGGCCAGCATTATGAGGTTTAACCTTTTAAAGGACATCCGACACCACACCTTAAAACAAAATACTGATGAATGTCTGGTATCTGCCTGCACCCCAATGCTATTTTACCAGTTTATTACATGTACAGTGGTTGACAAAAGTATTCGGCCCCCTTGAAGTTTTCCACATTTATTCCATTACTGCCCAAACATGAATCATTTTTATTGGAATTCCACGTGAAAGACCAATACAAAGTGGTGTACACGTGAGAATAACGAAAATCATACATGATTCCAAACATTTTTAACAAATCAATGACTGTAAAGTGGGGTGTGTTGTATTATTCAGCCCCCTGAGTCGATACTTTGTAGAACCACCTTTTGCTGCAATTCCAGCTGCCAGCTTTTTAGGGTATGTCTCTACCAGCTTTGAAATCCTTGCCCATTCTTCTTTGCAAAACAGCTCCAGCTCAGTCAGATTAGATGGACAGTGTTTGTGAACAGCAGTTTTCAGATCTTGCCACAGATTCCCGATTGGATTTAGATCTGGACTTTGACTGGGCTATTCTAACACATGGATATGTTTGTTTTAAACCATTCCATTGTTGCCCTGGCTTTATGTTTAGGGTCGTTGTCCTGCTGGATGGTGACACCTCCGCCCCAGTCTCAAGTCTTCAAGAGGTTTTCTTCCAAATTGCCCTGTATTTGGCTCCATCCATCTCCCCATCAACTCTGACCAGCTTCCCTGTCCTGCTGAGAAAGCTCTCCCCAGAGCATGATGCTGCCACCACCATATTGACAGTGGGGTGGTGTGTTCTGAGTGATGTGCAGTGTTAGTTTTTCGCCACACATAGCGTTTTGCATTTTGGCCAAAAATTTCCATTTTGGTCTCATCTGACCAGACACCTTCTTCCACATTTTTGCTGTGTCCCCCACATGGCTTTTGGCAACTGCAAATGGGACTCTTATGCTTTTCTGTTAACAATGGCTTTCTTCTTGCCACTCTTCCATAAAGGGCAACTTTGTTCAGTGGACGACTAATATTGTCCTATGGACAATTCCCCCCACCTGAGCGGTAGATCTCTGCAGCTCGTCCAGAGTCCCCATGGGCCCTTGACTGCATTTCTGATCAGTGCTCTCCTTGTTCGGCCTGTGAGTTTAGGTGGACGGCCTTGTCTTGGTAGTTTTACAGTTGTGCCATACTCCTTCCATTTCTGAAGATCACTTAACATTGCTGCTCTAAATTTCTCAATGACTTTATCCCTGACCTGTCTGGTGTGTTCTTTGGACTTCATGGTATTGTTGCTCCAAGATTCTCTTAGACAACCTCTGAGACCGTCACAGAGCAGCTGTATTTGTACTGACATTAGATTACACACAGGTGCACTCTATTTAGTCATAGCACTCATCAGGCAATGTCTTAGCAACTGGCTGCACTCAGACCAAAGGGGGCTGAATAATACGCACACCCCACTTTGCAGTTATTGATTTGTTAAAAATGTTTGGAATCATGTATGATTTTCATTCTACTTCTCACGTGTACACCACTTGTGTATTGGTCTTTCACGTGGAATTCCAATAAAATTGATTCATGTTTGTGGCAGTAATGTGGCAAAATGTGGAAAACTTCAAGGGGGCCGAATACTTTTGCCAACCACTATCCGTAACCAGATATTACAATTATGAAAGAAATAACATCACCCCCATTACAGGTCCACTTTCCAGCAGCTGAAATCCCTTTTACAACCATGCTGCCCTCCCTTAGATATCACCAGCAAAGATGCATGCTAAAAGCCCACCTCCTAGGGCCAGACCAAGATTACACACAGCACTTGTCATTGGCTGGTGGGAATGTCTGTTATGACATCTCTCCATCTCTCCTCCTCCTCTGCCCGTCAAACAACTTGATGTGTCCTGTTGCTTGCATACGGACAGGTGGGAGGAAGAGTTTTTTCTCGCTTGCTAGCTTTGAGTGACAGCTGAGAGACAGACAGAATCGTTATGCCCCCTTCACAGCATGCTAATTGAAGGCAAACAGATGCTCGGAAACGGGGGGGGGGAAGGTATTGGGGGGCTGCAAGCAATTTAAAAAAAAATGCATTAAGCCAATACATAATCCTTTAAGATAAGTTCTATTCCTATCTGGCAAAGGTACCTGCCACCTCCCCCTGCTTAGAGCTTTAATAAGCTTGAACATGTGCAAAGAGGCAGTAGGGTAAACCACAGTCAATCATTGTCTGTCATATCGGCAGTCACAGCCTTGATTGACTGCATGCAAGGAGGAGCCAGCTTACTGTGCAGAATAGAGCAAGTAACTGAAAGTGTCCATTGTTTGGTTTTAAAGAGTTCATTGGAAATGATCAATATTTGTTAAATTGTTAGTTTCTGTAATGCCTTCTTAGTTATTCACATATTCTCTCCCATTTTGAAAAATCATTTGATTTCATACCTTGCTCTTCCCTGCTGTTGACTTTAGTGAGCTGACATTTCAGGTTCTAACGGTCCTTCTTCTTCCCAGAATGCACCACTTCCTTGGAATGTTCCTAACGTATTTCTACTGATTGGCTGTTGGATGGGTCAAACATGCTCAGATCTCTACTGAGCAACTGAATCAACCCAGGCACTGGGTCAAGGGCAAGACCATAACTGTCTCTACTAGGGGCCCTGCAAACAGGAAGTCATTATTTCGTTTGCTTTTATTTATACACAGACAAAAAGTTGAATTGCAGATTATGGCATCAGGATGGAAAAATACTGCTCTTTTTTCTGAAAAGCATATGTATTTGCACTGAACTTCGCCTTTAAGGGTAGACATGCCCTTTAAATAGAGTTATACTTGAGTGATAAGAGCCTCTAAGTAACTAGTTAAAGCAATTGTAGAGGGATGTAAGTGAACATTTGGTTCCTGCGACTTTATGGGACATAGCTATTATATTTATACGTTTAAAGGGACAGTTCAGTGGAAATGATCAATATTTGTTAAATTGTTAGTTTGTGTATGCCTTCTTAGTTATTCTACATATTCTCTTCCATTTTGAAAAATCAGTTGATTTCATACCCTTTGCTGTTCCCTGCTTTGACATTAGTGAGCTGTCATTTCAGGTTCTATGGTCCTTCTTCTTCTCAGGATGCCCCACATCCTTGGAATGTTCCTAACAGTAATTTCTACTGATTGGCTGTTGGGTGGTCAAACATGCTCAGATCTTTACTGAGCAACTGAATCAACCCAGGCACTGGGTCAAGGGCAAGACCTAACTGTCTCTATTGGTTGTCCTGCAAAAAGGAAGTCATTATTTCGGTTGCATTTATTTATACACAGACAAAAAGCTGAATTGGCAGATTATGTCATCAGATGGAAAAATACTGCTCTTTTTTTCTGAAAGCATATGTATTTGCACTGACTTCCCCTTTAAGGGTAGACATGCCCTTTAAATGAGTTATACTTGAGTGATAGAGCCTCTAAGTAACTAGTTAAAGCAATTGTAGAGGGATGTAAGTGAACATTTGGTTTCTGCGACTTATAGGGACATAAGCTATATATTTATACGTTTTAAAGGGACAGTTCAGTGGAAATGATCAATATTTGTTAAATTGTTAGTTTTGTGTAATCCTTCTTAGTTATTCTACATATTCTCTTCCATTTTGAAAAATCAGTTGATTTCATACCCTTTGCTTTCCCTGCTGTTGACATTAGTGAGCTGACATTTCAGGGTTCAACGGTCCTTCTTCTTCTCAGGATGCCCCACATCCTTGGAATGTTCCTAACAGTAATTCTCTACTGATTGGCTGTTGGGTGTCAAACATGCTCAGATCTTTACGGAGCAACTGAATCAACCCAGGCACTGGGTCAAGGCGAAGACCATAACTGTCTCTATTGGTTGTCCTGCAAAAGAAGTCAGTATTTTGGTGCATTTATTATACCAACAAAATGCTGAATTGGCAGATTAAGGTCATTGGATGAAAAAATACTGCTCTTTTTTCTGAAAAGCATATGTTTGCACTGAACTTCCCTTTAAAACTTTAGCTGTAAATCTGTCTAATCTACCAATCCCAATGGTCACACAAGGCTGGAAGTATACAGATAAAATTACCAGCCTTTTTTTAAATACCTCCATCACCGTTGATACTATTAAGGTTTGGAGCAGGGAAAGGTAAGTAAATTGTCCTTTAAATTTAGACTTTAGCTATCCATTGATGTCAACTGCTACTCCTGTCTAGATGTGTGTTACATTAACAACTTCAAATCAAGGACATTGAAGCAGCTTTAAAAGTAGATTGTTAGAAATCTTAATTCATTCCTAACAGAGAGCTACCCTAGGGCATACTAGCTCTGTCACAATATGTGAGTGGTTCTGATGTACCTACAGGTATCTGTAGAGAATAAAAAGGTGCAAACTTGGTGTTCCATTACTAATTCAATAAACGTATTATCTGCATTGAATGCATGCCTTGTTCTTTTCAAAATCTCCTCGCTTTTCACATGATTGGCTCCCTCGTCCCTGCTACAGGTCTCCTTATGATTTAGAGATCATTACCCTATGCAAATTATTTTACGTCAAATTAAACTCATTATAGCTAATTAGCAAAAATCAGCACATAGCATAATTTCATTGTACAATGTTATTAAATGTCTGCGTTGATACATGAGGATGATTGCTGGTACATTTTGGTTTGGAATCCTTGTTTTCTGAACTACCATTAAAAATCAAAATGGCGAAAAAGAACCATCATTACTATACAGTCATTTCTAATACACCCCAAGGCAAAAATACATCTAGTTTCAGTGTTGAAGTGAAAGTACCATTGCACACTGTACTGAACAGCTACAGTATTCCTCTACCTGTGGTAAAGTAGCAACGCTATCAAGGCTGCAATCACTCTCCCCACACAGCCTTTCTGTTTATTCAATATAGCGATTGCAAGTCTCTATAAACCGCCTGGCTTTGGGGTTGAATGCTAAAATTCCTGCAAAAAGTGCTGCAATTTTTAAATGGTTGCATAACTTTAATATGCAATGGATATGATCTTTAAGTCCCTCAGGTTTGGTCCTTCAAAGCTGGTATTGAATACCGAATCTACTAAGTGATTATGCCAATTTCCGTCCAATTGATATTACTTCCTGTAAACTGCAGCCTTTGGCATCTCCTGGAAAAATCTTAATTCAAAGAAATGTAAACCCTCGCAGGTTAGACCTTCAACGAAGGTCATTGGGATGAAAAAATACTGCTCTTTTTCTAAAAGCATATGTATTTGCACCGAACTTCCCCTTTAAATTTTCTAGCTGTAAATCTGTCTAATCTACCAATCCCAGGTCACACAAGGCTGGAAGTATACAGATAAATTAGCAGCCTTTTTAAATACCTCCATCACCGTTGATACTATTAAGGTTTGGACATTCACTGTCTGTCTATATACTGTCAGTCGGTCTCTATCTCTTTAAAAGTTGTGTGTCATTTTCTTCATTCATATATTATTAGTAGTGGACTTACTGGAGTGGAGTCTGGACTTGGATTAAATGTGGATTGGTCACATACTGCAACTAAGCAGCTGCAGCACATAGCAGGTGCCAGGGGCATTCACACTCACACCACAACAGGCAGTCTGACTTAGTCAGGAGCAAGGAGTGAGGAGACACCGGGTCCATCACAATGGATGGAACCTGAACCAGTCTCCATAGCAGTAGCAGTACTGTACAGAACCCCTACAACTCGACTAGCAGCTCTTCAACTTGACTTCCACCTCCCTCCCCAGAGAACATTGCAGGGTCAGGACTCGGGGTCACGCGTGCAGCGGAAGCCAATCACTGACTGGTACCCACTAACTATACCGCACCAGACCACACACCCCGCAGTACGCCAATTTAAAAAAAAACAAGGAAAATTAAAACAGAACAAAAAGAAGCAAAGGGGAAAACGTTTGATTAATAAGACCCAGTCTTGGCCCCCCCCCCCCCCCCCCCGCGGTCGCCAGTTTCAGTGCTCCAGTTTATTGGTTTTGCCAGGTCCATGGGCAAAAAGAGACGCATGCTATTCTGTATGCGCTTCTGATACTAAGCCCTGTCGGAGCGCATGCGATATATACCAAAAATGGTGTTCGTATGCACTACGATAGCGCACAGAGGTGTAACGCGTGGGGGGGGTCCCATGGGTTCTACATGGCCTGCACTTCCACAGCACAGTTGGTTCGCAAATTGGATACGAAACGCGCTAGTGGGGCCTAGCCCTAACAAAGTGAGACTTTTATTTGAATGATTTACTTTAAAGGTTGAGTTAACTTTTTTCTAATTTATGTGCTGGCACAGGCCTACCTGCCCGGCCAGTCACCCTCAGCAGGCACTCAACTGTTATTTCGGATTTGTTCAGTGCAGTTCGATTCTGGAGATGGGTTGTCAAGCAATACTGAACAGGAACAAATTGTGCCTATGCTAATGCCTAAGCATTGGTCTTCTGCTACTTTCCACAAGTGAAGGAGGTTAATGTCTTCAGGGATGACTGTTTTTTAAATGTCGGGCTGTCCACAGTTTGCTTTATTTTATGCATTCCACTCACTGCCGCAGCAGATGCTGAGCAGTATTGTTTGTTCATGCAAGAAATAGGTCAGACTTATTTGGAAGCAACCGAAAGAGAATCCTGATCACCGACGTGCTTTTTGTCTTATAAAAGAGAGAATACAATTAATAGTGACATGACCAGGCCCTAATAAGGTCCAACGCTTAGCCTGCTCCCAGCTGGGGAACCTTTACAGTAACACTGTGGCTTTTAAGACATTGCATTTCATTTTCAGAGATCGCTATATTTAAACTTAAGCCGTTTTAGATATGATGTGGGCTTATGAAGCGACAAGGGGTAGTCATAAATGTGTGTTTGCAAATAGTGCAGCTGTGAGCTTCACGATTACAACTGTTAAATAAAATAAATGCTGTTATCATTGGAAGCTGGAATCTGTCAGCTGGTTGTTTAGATTCTGTGCATCTATCAGTGCTATCCAGAGCCGGGCTACACTAAATGTTTATGATGGAAAAATAGGGGGGTTAACATTCAATCTTCTCTGTGGTTTAATGCAATATCTGTCCTTATGAGCTAACTTTCTCATTATGTGATTTACAAAAATGGAGCATTAACACAAACTAAATCCTTAGCTACATGTTCTTCTTCAAAGGAGGTTAAATGTTTTACAATTTGCCACCCTAAAAATGAATGCTTTTCTGTGAATAGTCTAGCTAATTTATCAACATTCAATGGCAATAAAAACAATCACAGTATAGTTTTTTGCTAGTGCCCAAATACTAATTTTCTTGGTTTTTTTCCTGCCCAGCCGCAATGCCTAAAGCACTTCATACATGGATCAACATTTTGAGCAATCCGATAAATTCATTAGGATCGTCCAAAATGATGAAAACTTATTTCCGTTTTCCGATCAACCACTCCAGGCGTTGGTGGGGGGGCATAGTTATTCCTAGTTACGCCGCTGGGCCGCGCAAAAATATGATTGTTTTATCAGCCAAAACAGACTTTTGATTGGGCCTTGTTGATGATGTGCTGGGCACGCAGATTGGTGGCAGAAATGAGCGCCCACGCACATTGTGCGTCACGGGTCAGCCTCCACAATCGCATGTGTATAAAGCATTAGTCTGCTGCTTATCAGATTTTTAGTAACATAGTAATTAAGGTTGATAAAGACTACGTCCTCAAGTCCAACCTATTCACCCCCCTTTTTTTTTTTAACCCTACCTAACATTTGATCCAGAGAAGGCAAAAAAAACAGCTAAAGGGGAAAAAATTCTTCCTGACTCCAAATGCAATCGGAAAGTATCCCTGGATCAACCTGATCATATGCATTAATACCTTAATTCTCAATATTTTTAGTTTTAGAAACTTATCCAGGCCTTTTTTAAAGTTATTCAATGAACTTGCCATTACCACATCTGCTGGAAGACAGTTCCACAGTTTCACCGTTCTCACTGTAAAGAAACCTCTCCTAACCTGAAGATGAAACTTCTTTTCTTCCAAACTTAAAGGATGTCCACGTGTCCTCTGATATGACCTATAGTGAACAATGCACCAGAGAGTTCATTGTATGACCCATTATATACTTGTATAAGGTTATCATTTCCCCAAGCAAACATCGCTTCTCCAATGTAACAGCCCTAACTTGTCTAATCTGCCTGCATATTCAAGCCCTCCATCCCCCTTTAATTTAGTTGCCCTTTCCTGTACTGCCTCAATTCCAATTGTCCCTTTTGTTATGTGATTCCAAAACTGCACCGCATATTCCAAATAAGGCCTTACCATTGCCTTGTAAAGAGGGAGAATAATATTTTTCTCTCTTGAATCTATTCCCCTCTTTATACAAGGCAATATCTTGCTAGCTCTAGCCATTGATACCTGGCATTGTTTGCTATAGCTAGTCTGTTATCTACCAAACGCCCAACTTTTTCCATTACAGATTCACTTAACACAGAGTTATTTATGGTGTAGGGGCACAGGGATTTAAATCCCAAATGCATCCCTTACATTTATCACATTGAATCTCATCTGCCATTCTGCTGCCCATTTGATAATCTATCAGGTCTGCTTGCACACTTGCACATCATTTGAAGTTTCCAAAGCTGTGCATAGCTTAGTGTCATCAGCAAACACTGAGACCTTGCTCTCGCACCCCTTCTAATTCATTTATAAACAGATTAAACAGAAGTGGCCCCTACAGAACCTGAGGCACTCCGCTTAGAACTTTAGCCCACATAGATTTGCTCCATTAACACACTCTCTGTTTGCGATACATAACCAGTTCTCTATCCATGAACAAATGTTTTCTTCAAGGCCAACAGTCCTCAGTTTATCATTAGCCGCCTATGTAGCACAGTATCAAAAGCTTTCGCAAAATCCAAATATACCACATCCACTGCTGTGTCTGAATCTAACTTCTTACTCTCTTCTTCATAAAAACCAATTAATTTGTCTGGCATGATCTATTTCTCATAAATTCATGCTGACTACTGCTAATATGATGATCTCTGGAGACAAAGTTAAGGATATGATCCCGTAACAAGTTTCCAGCACCTTCCCTACCACTGATGTTAGGCTTCCGGTCTATAGTTACCAGGCTGTGAACGACTACCTTTTTTGAATATAGGTTATTACTTTGGCTTTTTTTCCAATCCAGTCCCATCCCCCAGACCAAAGCGAATCTGAAAGATGAAACAGTGGTCTCGATTGAACTGAAGCTCTTTGAAATCCGAGGATGCAATCCATCTGGTCCTTGGGCTTTATTGATATTAACTTTGTCTGATTGTTTCCGTACTATCCTCTGTTAGCCAATGTGATACTCTTCATTTCTTCTCCTGCATATTATTACAATCCTGCGGTAAGGTCAAGGATTCCACAGTAAAAACCGTGTAAAAAAACATTTACATATTAGTCTTTTCTGCATCCTCTACAACCATCTCATCCATTATTTAATGGTCCCACATTCTCATCCTCATCTTTTTACCATTTATATACTTAAAAAACATTATGGGGTTGGAATTGCTTTGTTTGGCGCAATACTTTTCATTTCTATTTTAGCTAGTTTAATTGCTTTCTTGCACTCTTTATTACAGCTTTTGTACTCCCTTGTAAGCCTGTTCTGTTCCCTATGTTTTCAAAATTTTAAAAGCCTTTTCTTTTTTCCATTTCACTTTTTACCTGAGCATTAAGCCATGCAGGAGTGGGCCTAATTTTTTTTACACTTGTTACCTAACGTACAGATTTAGAAATGTAATTGTTTAATATCCCTTTAAAAGTGGTCCACATCTGCTCTGTAGTGCAGAACATGCCTCATACCAGCAGCCTTCGCCAACTGCATATGGAGATTTATTTCCACCTCCTCCCCGTATTTGGCAGCTTATAACATACTCCAACAATTAGTTTACCTACCCTCTTCCTGTACACGTTCCACTCATATTGTTTCTGCCGTATCGTTTACGCCCCCATCTATTCCATCTTTTAAATTTGGCTTCAATTCCTGTTTACCGTAACATACATACATACATACTCCCCCTCTTTCTTATTAACTCTGTCATGTCTAAATAAGGAGTATCCTTCAATATTTACTGTCCAGTCTTGTTAATCATTTACCATGATTCTGCTATACCAATCATATCATACCTTTCCTTTAAAGCTATTATTTCAAGTTCCCCAGTTTTTCCGCCAAACTTCTTGCATTGTAACATACATTTTAGATTATCAATTGATTTACTTCCATACATGGTCGTACAGGCCCCCTTATCCTCTAGCCTCCCCCTCCCCCTTCTCCATCCTCCTTTGTGTTAATACGCCCCTGATCTTCTCTATCTCCCCCTGTGTAGTTCAAAGTTCCCTCCCCCCCATACCTAGTTTAAATCTCCTCCAACCCCCTAGCCATCTTCTCCCTCCAAAACATCTGCACCATCACCATTGAGGTGTAATCCTCTCTACTAAGAGCCTGTAGCCAACAGAAAAGTCAGATATTTCATAGTTCATTAATATTAGCTTAGCTTTAACTTGCTACCCGAAAGTACTTTAGAAAAAAACCTATATAATGCAGGAACAAACTGTCCAACCTGTTTGATGTTTTTGCACACTAATTTTAGCTCCACCAACAATCGGTATTCCAAGCATGTGTTGTTTTTTTTAGAGCACAAGCTCATGCTTTTCAGGTTCAGGTTTTTGTTATGAAATTATTGAGCCTGATATTGAGCCTTTTATTCTCAGTGGCTTAAAGAGAATCTTCTGCTTCTAGCTCCTAATATTCCCAGCACCCTCCATTTTATTGAATACAAACTGGTATATTGTGGGACTCTTTGGATTTGAAATCATCTTGTAAAACGCTGTGCCTTTTTTCCTAAATAGAACATTCAGAACCTATAGTACAAGGGCTCCACTTCATCTAACATTCCTACCATGTCTCAAAATCTAGCTGTGTAAATTGCTACCCAGATGCTTCCTATTGACTTTATTATTTTGCTTTGAGTCTACTGCAGAAAGACGAAATGCATTAAAAGGTTGTATGGTATAATATAAACTGTGTGATTATTGCTCTGAGCTTAAGTTTTGTTTTTCGAATGCAATTATCAGCAGCAGTATAAAAATCTGCCTTGAAGACAAATTTAGTGGATCTGAAACCTTTTAGTCTTCAGATCCACTAAATTTCTTAATTAGATATTTACACCCTTTGCCCAACTTACGCTTTGTAAAGGCTAAAAAAAGGCTAAAAAATGATGAAACAATCATAGAACAAGCCTGCATATTAGCGTGGGTGCTACCTCATTGATGTTGCAGCCGTTTTGTGGGAGAACATGTCTAGATTGATTTTAAACTGGTCTTTATCCAAGGTCCTCACTATGTTGAAAATAGCTCTCCCTTTCAAACAACCCTAGGATGGTATCTTTACATGCCTGTATCTTTTGGATTCACAGTAGCTGAGTTAAAGGCCCTGTTTACCCTTTTTTCACTCATCTTATATCTTTCTCCTAATTCAAAGTTTTCATTTTCTTTGTTTGTATTTCTCCTGTCATTTTTCAACCGATATTTAGGCCCACCAAATCAGACGGAAGACCAATCAGACATGGAGGAAAATCAGACCTAATTGTGATGCAATCTTTGTGAGACTGGCAGATTTAAAAGCATTCTTAGGAGATTTTGGCAGATTGAAACATATACATGAAATGTACATATTACAAGGCTGTGCAGCAGTTTGTTAAAAATCTTATATGTGGCTACCTGAAATTGTGCAGGCCTGCATCATGCTTCTAATGAAAATAACAACAATGTGTTTGTCTTAGGGAAAGGTGACACTGAGGTGCCAGATCATTTCAGGGGAGGACTGGCCCAGTAGGTCTCCAATGAATCATTTGGGCTGCCACAGATGCTATAGTAAGTTACACCTTAAGTGGCAAGCACGCACCTTAGCTTAAAAATGGGCAAGGAACAGAAGACGACTCCTCTGCTGCTGAATTTCTTTCTTTACTGACACTGGGAGCGTTCATTAGCCAAAGAGTTAGTCAGCCCTTCAATTCATTAACCAGTGTTAGGTGGCCATACACTTTACGATCGTAATTACGATCTTAACCGACCGATACTTTTGATAGACAATGTCAATGTTAATTGTCTAAGATGTACCAACATATTGTTTGACATCAATTCGTTTTATTATTAATGTCGAATGTCGTCATTGTGAGGTTACATTACATTCATTTAATCAGAACTTCAGAAAACACTACAACATTTTACCAATCGACTTAAAAACTGACTTTCCCGATCGTAATTCACATTGATTTTATGATCAAATGTAGCATAATAGATCGGGAAAATGTAAAATGTTTTGGCCAATCAATGGAAATGTTTTGTATTATATGTCGGATGTGCATAAAATCAGCCTAATGTATGGTCACCTTTAGTCATCCTCTAGTTCATTAGCCAGTGTTAGTCGCCCTACAGTTTATTAGCCAGCGTTAGTCAGCCTCCCCTTGATAAGCCAATGTTAGTCAGCTCTCTAGATCCTCAGCCAGTGGTTGTCAGCCCTCCGGATCCTTAGCAGTATATCAGCCAGATCATGTAAACCATGTAAATTGAGATAGTAGTCTAAAAATGGACATAACTTAAAACAAGTGTGTGTGATCTTAAAAGTGGCGAGGTGAAACACTTAATGATCTACCAGAAAGGGCACTTGGTTGTCTTTGTCCCATAACAAAGGCCTCAGTCCTCCCCATTTGGTCTAATTGGGAGACACTACTAATATGTATTAGCAGGGATGCACTGAGAAAATTCTTTCTCCAGAGCTGTCTCCTAGGGATTACTGAGCATGCTTGACTTAACCGAACTCCGCCTCCCATCTGACATAACTTTCTGTGAAGAGTGGGGAACTCTGCCTGAGCACATCAAGAACTGCATTGAAGCTTCAGAACACACACATCTCTGATATTGGCCACTTACATGTATTTATTTACAGATTAAAGGACATGTAACTTTACCAAATCATGTTCCAACTAATCACACAGTAATTAGGATGAATTCCCACCAATCTTCTTTTTTTTATTCTCTGACCTTCGTATCCCTTGTTTTTTTTTTAGCTCTGGGAGTTTTACTTATTACATGGGACACAGTCAGTAAGAACTTCAATGACTCAACATACGGCACACCCCTCTGAAGGGACAATACCCATGAAGTCCAGTTTTGACCAATAAAAGCCTGCACGTTACTTGCAAAGTGTGATGCCCAATTTAGTAACTCATATGAAGGGCCTGGCATGTGTGCTGCCCAACTTCAACACACAGACAAAAGTCCACTTCAGTGACACAACAACAGTGTAATGTACGGCTGCACAACTCAGAGAGCTGCACACACAGACAACAACTTATATAACGAGGCAACCGACATTTCGCGTTAAGGTCTGTAACACATTACAATTTGCTCCTTGAAGGTTTCAAAATATAACCCCCGGAAGACTAGTTACTATTGGTGATATGAACCCATTTATATACAATAAAACCCCTGTAAAGACTATGTTACTATTGGTGATATGAATGACATTTATATACAATATAAACCCGGAAAGACTATGTTCTATTGGTGATATAATGACATTTATACAAATGAAACCCTGGAAAGACTATGTTCTATTGGTTGATATAAACATTTATATACAAATATAACCCTGGAAAGACTATTTACTATTGGTGATATGAATGACATTTATATACAAATATAAACCCTGAGACTATGTTTACATTGGTGATATGAATGACATTTATATACAAATAAAAACCACTGGAAAGTCATGTTTACTATTGTGCTATGAATCACATTTAATAACAATATACCCTGGAAAGACTATGTTCTATTGTGATATGAATGACATTTTATACAAATATAAACCCGAAATGACTATGTTGCATTGGTTGATTGAATGACATTTATATTCAAAATAAACCCGGGAAAGACTATGTTACTATTGGGGATATGAATACATTTATATACAATAAAACCCTGGAAAGACTTGTTACTATTGGTGATATGAATGACATTTATATACAATATAAACCCCTGGAAAGACTATGTTACTATGGTGATATGAATGAACATTTATATACAAATATAAACAGGGAAGACATGGTTACTATTGGTGATATGAATGACATTTAATACAAATATAACCCTGGAAAGACTATGTTTCATGGGTTATATGAATGACATTTTTATACAAATATAAACCCTTTATTTGGTCCGTGTTGATCATTTATTGTGCCAGACACTTTTATATATAAGATTAAAAGGACAAACTATATCACATTAACCCACTGTCTACCCTAAGAAGACAACCCGCCGGGGTGGAGCACCTGGGCATTTAAGGTTCTCACCCTGGGCACTAATCAACTTCGACATACAACAATATAGTTTGTTCGGGGCTTCGTCCTGCATTCACTCAGCGACTAATTCCTTCGCAACTCTGCCAATGAGAAGATTGATCTAACTACAAGCCTTTCTTATTCATTGGCCTGAAGATGGCAATGATGAGTTGAAGCCACAAAGCAAACTCATTAAGAATCTTCCAAATCTGAAGACAAAAACCCTGTGGAGAGACCTGGGGGTTTAGGTACCACCCTGGGTACTATTGACGGCCGTCGGTTGGAACGTGTGATGGGGAATATAATTGTCCTTTATGATTCATCTTTGTTCAACTGTATAAAATACGGTGCTCCTTCATTGGTAGTACCCAGATTTGAATATTTACTATTGTGCGATCAGGCACAATTCGGCAGTTGGGATATGGGTGCAGTTTTGTTAAATTGTGTATTAAAGGGACATCTTAGAATGGAAAGATTTGATAAAATGCACCAAAATTAAGGGGAATGTGGGGCTTTTGAACCTATAAGAGACAGTTGAGAAGTTAGGGCTGTTATAAATTGGGAGCAAGTGGGTGATCAATGCAGTTTGTTGATGATTTTAAGAGGGGGTCTGGATAAGTTTCAAAAATTGAAGATATTGTAAAATTGCTGGTATAATACATATTGATCAGGAATTCTTTTTTTAATAAGCCATATTGACCGGAAAGTATTTATTATTTATTTTTTGCCTTCCTCTGGATATCATTTAGGTAGGTTAGCATGGGTAGCTAAAAAGGTTGAACTAGATGAACATATGTCTTTTACTCAACCTTGCAATACTATGTAACTGTGTAAGTACAACGGATAGATGGTGGTGTGCTTACAACAACCCTGTGACGGTGCTTAGTCCCTTAGGCCGATTTTATTAGAAGAAAAAGACGAAGTACGAATTAGATTGGAAACTACAAAGGAGAATCACATCCTTCCTCTGTTTTATACAGAAACTTCTCTCCTTTCTAACTTGGTCAGAACAATCAAATGGGTCCAATACCCTGTAGTAGTACAGAAAGATCACAAGGAAACATTCAGTTTGTTACTCACGACTAAAGCAAACACCTGAAAATCCTGCTAATCCCCAAGGCTCGAGATCTAACTGCATCACTCCAAAGGTCTTAGATTGTGACAACTGAATGTTTTGGCCTGTGAAGCAGTCCAGTCTCCTGGTAATTTCTAAATAAATTGTAATGCAACAATACACAACGAACCAGAACGTGATTGACAATGTATCATCCTTTGTGTAAAGTTTTCCTGTTTCAAATAAGCTGTTTCTTATTTATTGTAAGGAACATTTAAATAACTATGTAGACACCTCTTTCCTCCCGCCCCTGCAGTTTATTTGAAGCCAGTCCTCCACGTATAATGGTGGTCAGATTAATTGTCCATTGGATTTAGAATTCTTTCTTTCTAGGATTTAGTGAATATTGAAATTGTTCCTGACGTGCCAGAAGCGCAGTAAATGAGTCTCTTGGAAAAGACATAAACATGTACATGTTTTGGCCTGGTGCCACGATACAAATCAGGCTTAGACAAATGAAGTTAGGTGCAGAACTATTCTTAAAATGCCGACAGGCGCTTGGTTACACTGAAATTAGTAAAATGGAAATTCATTTTATAAACCATCCCTTTATAATAATCTTTGGAATCGGTATATCACGGCAATCCCCAGTTAACAAACATCCACCCTCCCCTTGCATACAACTAACAACGGAGGGGCATTAGGGCAAATATGGTTTGGGGTCTGCAGGAGCGTACAGACAGGTGGTCCACCAGTGTTTTTGGTGGCCCCCCAACTATCCCCTTTACCCACCTTGCGCTGTAATAAGAAGCATCTGTAAAACAGCTGGTCCTGGCCGCAATCCATTTTTTAAATGCTGCAAACTTCTGTCTAAGTTGCATTTAATAGGTATTTGTACCGTTTCCAACTTACATACAAATCCTGGTTTGTAACTCTCTGTAGTAGGTACATACTAGCATATAGGATAACTAGCACACAGGACTCTGGGGGAGGGCACCTCTAACACCAATGTCCCTGAATATCTTCCAATTGAAACTCTTCTCGTCTTACTTTGGATTCATACAAGGTTTCCTTAACTCACAATTATCATAGGAGTCTCTTTAGTTTATACTGTTTTCATTCAAAATATCCTGTGTGCGCCATATCAACTTCTGTACAGATAATACTTAAAGGGCATGTCCACCCCAACAAAAATTTAAAACCCACTACTGGCCCCACTGTGTACTTTACAAAACCTTACAATTCTGCTCCTTATGGTTTTCCTGCAGTGACGGTCCAAAGTCCAGGAAGCTGAAACAGGAGGTTGTCACCTTTTAGCCATCACACAGCCACGGCGGCTGGTCCGGCCCATTTGCAAGTTCTATCAAACGAGGGGCCAGATCAGAGAGCTCCAAAGTGAAGGGCTGTAAGTAAGTTCTGCTTCTTTTTTTTTAACAATCTAATAATGGTTGGTGGTGGGCAGGGATGCCCTACAACATATTTAAAGTTTTATATTAGGGTGGAGATGCCCTTTAAAGGTTGATTGGATTGAATTGATTTATTATCAAGCATTTATAGTTTGACTTACCTGTTCCCCGATCTATCATTTTTTGTGGTTGAATGTTGAACGCATAATATTTGGGCAGGCGGTATTGGTATGTAAGTTGCTAGCAAATGGCCACATATCATGGAGTTTATACCTTTTAAAGGACATTTCCACCCACTAAAACAAAATACTGATGATATGTCTGGTATCCTTCTGCCTGCCCCCAATAGCTATTTTTAACCTTACCATTTATTACATGTACAGTGGTTGACAAAAGTATTCGGCCCCCTTAAGTTTTCCACATTTATTCACATTACTGCCACAAACATGAATCATTTTATTGAATTCCACGTGAAAGACCAATACAAAGTGGTGTACACGTGAGAAGTGGAACGAAAATCATACATGATCCAAACATTTTTAACAAATCAATGACTGTAAAGTGGGTGTGTGTAATTATTCAGCCCCCTGAGTCGATACTTTGTAGAACAACCACCACCTTTTGCTGCCCATTCCAGGCTTCCATCTTTTAGGGTATGTTCTCTACCAGCTTTGAAATCCTTGCCCATTCTTCTTTGCAAAACCGCTCCAGCTCAGTCAGATTAGATGGACAGTGTTTTGTGAACAGCATTTTCGATTCTTGCCACAGATTCCCGATTGGATTTTAGATCTGGACTTTGACTGGGCTATTCTAACACATGGATATGTTTTGTTTTTAAACCATTCCATTGTTGCCCTGGCTTTATGTTTAGGGTCGTTGTCCCTGCTGTATGGTGAACCTCCGCCCAGTCTCAAGTCTTTTCAAGAGGTTTTCTTCTTCTTCCAAGATTGGCCCTGTATTTGGCTCCATCCATCTCCCCATCAACTTCTGACCATCTTCCCCTTTCCTGCTGAGAGAAGCTCCCCCAAGCATGATGCTGCCACCCCATATTTGACAGTGGGGATGGTGTGTTCTGAGTGATGTGCAGTGTTAGTTTTTCGCCACACATAGCGTTTTGCATTTTGGCCAAAAATTTCCATTTTGGTCTCATCTGACCAGAGCACCTTCTTCTTCCACATGTTTGCTGTGTCCCCCACATGGCTTGTGGCAACTGCAAATGGGACTTCGTATGCTTTTCTGTTAACAATGGCTTTCTTCTTCCTGCCACTCTTCCATAAGGGCAACTTTGTTCGTGGACGACTAATATTGTCCTATGGACAGATTTCCCCACCTGAGCTGTAGATCTCTGCAGCTCGTCAGATGTCCCATGGGCCTCTTGACTGCATTTCTGATCAGTGCTCTCCTTGTTCGCCTGTGAGTTTGGGTGGGACGCCTTGTCTTGGTAGGTTTACAGTTGTGCCATACTCCTTCCATTTCTGAATGATCACTTGAACAGTGCTGCTCAAATTTCTCATGATCTTTATCCCTGACCTGTCCTGGTTGTTCTTTGGACTTCATGTATTGTTGCTCCCAAGATTCTCTTAGACCACCCTCTGAGACCCGTCACAGAGCAGCTTAGTTTGTACTGACATTAATTACACACAGGTGCACACTATTTGTCATTAGCACTCATCAGGCAATGTCTATGAGCAACTGGCTGCACTCAGACCAAAGGGGTGCTGAATATACTGCACACCCCCACTTTGCAGTTATTGATTTGTTAAAATGTTTGAATCATTATGATTTTCATTCTACTTCTCAACGTGTACAACCACTTTGTTTGGTCTTTCACGTGGAATTCCATAAAATTGATTCATGTTTGTGGCAGTAATGGGCAAAATGTGGAAAACTCAAGGGGGCCGAATACTTTTGCCAACCACCTATTCTTAACCAGATTATTACATTATGAAGAAAATAACATCACCCCCATTACAGGTCCACATTTCCAGGCAGCTGAAATCCCTTTTACCAACCATGCTGCCCTCCCTTAGATATCACACACGCAAAGATGCATTCTAAACAGCCCACCTCCTATAGGGCCCAGGACCAAATTAACACAGCACTTGTCATTGGCTGGGGGAATGTCTGTTATGACATCTCTCCATCTCTCCTCTCCTCTGCCCGTCCAACACACTTGATGTGTCCTGTTGCTTGCATACTGACAGGGTGGAGGAAGAGTTTTTTTCCTCGCTTGCTAGCTGTTGAGTGACAGCTAAGCATACAGAATCGTTATGCCCCCCTTCACAGCATGGCTAATTGAAGGCAAACAGATGCTCGTAAACAGGGGGGGGGGAAGGTATGGGGGGCTGCAAGCATTTAAAAAAAAATGGCATAAGCCAATACATAATCCTTTAAAGATAAGTTCTATTCCTATCTGGCAAAGTACCTGCCACCTCCCCCTGCTTAATGAGCTTTAAATAAGCTTGAACCTGTGCAAAAGAGGCAGTAGGGTAAACCACAGTCAATCATTGTCTGTCATAATCGGCAAAGTCACAAGCCTTGATTGACTGCATGCAATGAGAGCCAGCTACTGTGCCAAATAGAGCAAGTAACTTGAAAGTGTCCATTGTTTGGTTTAAAAGGGACAGTTCAGTGGAAATGATCATATTTGTTAAATTGTTAGTTTCTGTAATGCCTTCTTAGTTATCTACATATTCTTCTATTCTCTCCCATTTTTGAAAAAATCAGTTTGATTTCATACCCTTTGCTCTCCCTGCTGTTTGACTTTAGTGAGCTGACATTTCAGGTTCTAACGGTCCTTCTTCTTCCCAGATGCACCACTTCCTTGGAATGTTCCTAACAGTATTTTCTACTGATTGGCTGTTGGATGGGTCAAACATGCTCATATCTCTACTGAGCAACTGAATCAAACCCAGGCACTGGGTCAAGGGCAAGACCATAAACTGTCTCTACTAGGGCCCTGCAACAGAAGTCAGTATTTCGGTTTCTTTTATTATATACACCGACAAAAGGTTGAATTGACAGATTATGGTCATCAGGATGGAAAAATACTGCTCTTTTTTCTGAAAAGCATATGTATTTGCACTGAACTTCGCCTTTAAGGGTAGACAGCCCTTTAAATAAGTTATACTTGAGTGATAAGAGCCTCTAAGTAACTAGTTAAAGACAATGTATAGGGATGTAAGTGAACACTTTGGTTCCTGCGACTTATAGGGACATAAGCATATATTTATAACGTTTAAGGGACAGTTCAGTGGAAATGATCAATATTTGTTAAATTGTTAGTTTGTGTAAATGCCTTCTTAGTTATTTCTACATATTCTCTTCTCATTTTTGAAAATCAGTTGATTTCATACCCTTTGCTGTTCCCTGCTGTTGACATTAGTGAGCTGTATTTTCAGGTTCTAATGGTCCTTCTTCTTCTCAGGATGCCCCCATCCTTGGAATGTTCCTAACAGTAATTTCTACTGATTGGCTGTTGGGTGGTCAAACATGCTCAGATCTTTACTGAGCAACTGAATCAACCCAGGCACTGGGTCAAGGGCAAGACCATAACTGTCTCTATTGGTTGTCCCTGCAAAAGGAAGTCAGTATTTTCGGTTGCATTTATTTATACACAACACAAAGCTGAATGGCAGATTATGGTCATCAGATGGAAAAATCTGCTCTTTTTTTTCTGAAAAGCATATGTATTTTGGCACTGAACTTTCCCCTTTAAGGGTATACATGCCCTTTAAATAGAGTTATACTGAGTGATAAGAGCCTCTAAGTACTATTTAAGCAATTGTAGAGGGATGTAAGTGAACATTTGGTTCTCGCGACTTATAGGGACATAAACTATTATATTTAACTTTTAAAAGGGACATTCAGTGGAAATGATCAATTTGTTAAATTGTTATGTTGTGTAATGCCTTCTTATTATTCTACATATTCTCTTCCATTTTGAAACAAATCAGTTGATTTCATACCCTTTGCTGTTCCCTGCTGTTGACATTAGTGAGCTGACATTTCAGGGGCTAACGGTCCTTCTTCTTCTCAGTATGCCCCCCCATCCTTGGAATGTTCCTAACAGTAATTTCTACTATGATTGGCTGTTGGTGGGTCAACATGCTCAGATCTTTACTGAGCAACTGAATCAACAACCCGGCACTGGGTCAAGGGCAAGACACTGTCTCTATTGGTTGTCCTGCAAAAAGAAGTCAGTATTTGGTTTCATTATTTATACCACAGCAAAATGCTGAATTGGCAGATTAAGGTCATTGGGATGAAAAATACCTGCTCTTTTTTTCTGAAAGCATGATGTATTTGCCACTGAACTTCCCTTTAAAACTTTTTAGCGTAAATCTGTCTATCTACCAATCCCAATGGTCACACAGGCTGGAAGTATACAGATAAAATTACCGAGCCTTTTTTTAAATACCCCATCACCGGTTGATACTATTAAGGTTTGGAGCAGAGGAAAGGTAAGTAGAATTGTCCTTTAAATTTAGACTTTAGCTATCCATTGATGTCAACTGCTACTCCTGTCTAGATGTTGTTACATAACAACTTCCAAATACAAGGATGTAAGCAGTCCTGTAAAAAGTAGATTGTACTAGATATCGTAATCATTCCTAACAGAGAGCTACCCCTAGGGCAGTCTACTTCTGTCACAATATGTGAGTTGGTTCTGATGTACCTACAGGTATCTGTAGAGAATAAAAAGGTGCAACTTGGGTGTTCCATTACTATATTCAATAAACGTATTATCGCATTGATGCATGCCCTTGTTTCTTTTCAACATCTCCCCTTTTCACATGATTGGCTCCCTCGTCCCATGCTACAGGTCTCCTTATGATTTAGAGATCATTACTCTATGCAAAATTAATTTTACGTCAAATTAAACTCATTATAGCTAATTAGCAAAAATCAGCACATAGCTAATTTCATTGTACAATGTTATTAAATGTCTGCGTTGTATACCATGAGGATGATTGCTGGTACAATTTGGTTTGGATCCTTGTTTTCTGAGACTACCATTAAAATCAAAATGGCGGAAAAAGAACATCAGTACTATAACAGTCATTTCTAATACACCCAAGGCAAAAATACTCTAGTTTCAGTGTTGAAGTAGAAGTACCATTGCACACTGTACTGATCGCTACAGTATTCCTCTACTTTGGTTAAGTAGCAACGCTATCAAGGCTGCAATCACTCTCCCCACACAAGCCTTTCTGTTTATTCAATATAGCGATGGCAAGTCTCTATAAACATCCCCTGGCTTTGGGGTTGAATGCTAAAATTCCTCCAAAAAAGTGCGGTGCATTTTTAAATTGGTTGCATAACTTTAATATGCAATGGATATGATCTTTAAGTCCCTCAGGGTTTGGTCCTTCAAACTGGATTGAATACCGAAATCTACCTAGATGATTATGCCAATTTCCGTCCAATTGATATACTTCCTGTAACTGCAGCCTTTGGCATCTCCTGGAAAAATCTTAATTCAAAGAAAATTGATAAACCCTCAGCAGTTAGACACTTCAACCGAAGTTCATTGGGATGAAAAAATACTGCTCTTTTTCTGCAAAACATATGTATTTTGCAACCGAACTTCCCCTTTAATTAAAATTTTTCTAGCTGTAATCTGTCCTAATCTACCAATCCCAATGTCCACCAAGCGGAAGTATACCAGATAAAATTGCATGCCTTTTTTTAATACCTCCATCACCGTTGATACTATTAAGGTTTGGACTCTCCTGTCTGTCTATATATCTGTCAGTCTGTCTCTATCTCTTTAAAAGTGTGTGTCATTTTCTTCATTCTATTATTTATTGTAGTGGACTTACTGGAGTTGGAGTCTGGACTTGGATTAAATGTGGATTGGTCACATAACTGCAACTAAGCAGCTGCCAGCAACATAGCAGGTGCCAGGGCAGTCACACTCACACCACACCAGGCATCTGACTTAGTCGGCAGCAGGAGTGAGGAGACACCGGGTCCATCACAATGGATGTAAACCTGACCAGTCTCCATAGCAGTAGCGTACTGTAACAGACCCCTACAACTCGACTAGCAGCTCTTCAACTTGACTTCCAACCCTCCTCCCCCAGAGAACATTGCAGGGTCAGGACTCGGGGTCACCGTGCAGCGGAAGCCAATCACTGGACTGGTACACACTACATATAACCGCACAGACCACACCACCAACCCGGCAGTAGCGCAATTTAAAAAAAAAACAAGGAAACTTAAAAAGAACAAAAAAGAATCAAAGGGGAAAACGTTTGATTAATAAACACCAGTCTTGGCCCCCCCCCCCCCCCCCCCCCCCCGCGGTCGCACAGTTCAGTGCCTACAGTTATTGGTTTTGCCAGGTCCATGGGCAAAAGAGACGCATGCTATTCTGTATGCGCTTCTTACTAAGCCCTGTCGGAGCGCATGCGATATATACAAAAATGTGTTTCGTATGCACTACGATAGCGCACAGATGTGTAGCGCGTGGGGGGGGTCGCCATGGGTTCTACATGGCCTGCACTTCCAAGCACAGTTGGTTCGCAAATTGGATCGAACGCGCTAGTGGGCCTAGCCCTAAACAAAGTGAGACTTTTTAATTTGAATGATTTACTTTATAAGGTTTGAGTTAACTTTTTTTTCTAATTTATGTGCTGGCACAGGCCCTCCTCCCCCGTGCCCTACAACCCTCAGCAGGCACTTCAACTGTTATTTCGGATTTGTTCAGTGCAGTTCGATTGCTGGAGATAGGTTGTCAACAATGATAACTGAACAGAACAACTTGTGCCTATGCTAATGCCTAAGCATTGGTCTTCTGCTACTTTCCCACAAGTGAAGGAGGTTAATGTCTTCAGGGATGACTGTTTTTTAAATGTCGGGCTGGTCCACAGTTTGCTTTATTTATATGCATTCCACTCACTGCCTGCAGCAGATGCTATGCATATTGTTTGTTCATGCAAGAAATAGGTCCGACGTATTTGGGACGCAACGAAGAGAATCCTCTGATCACCGAGCTGCTTTTTGTCTTATTAAAAGAGATGGACAATTAATAGTGACATGACCAGGGCCTAAATAAGGTCCAACGCTTATCCTGCTCCCAGCTGGGGAACCTTACAGTAACACTTGGGCTTTTAAACATTGCATTTCATTTTCAGAGATCGCTATATTTAAACTTAAGACCGTTTTAGATATATGTGGGCTTAGAAGCGACAAGGGGAGTCATAAATGTGTTGTTTGCAAATATGCAGCTGTGAGCTTTCACGATTACAACTGTTAATAAAATAAAATGCTGTTTAGCAATTGGGAAGCTGGAATCTGTCAGCTGGTTGTTTAGATTCTGTGCATCTCTCAGTGCTATCCGAGAGCCCAGGGCTACACTAAAATGTTTTATGATGGAAAAATAGGGGTGTTAACATTCAATCATCTCTGTGGTTTACAATGGCAATATCTGTCCTTATGAGCTAACTTTCTCATTATGTGATTTACAAAATGGAGCATTACACACAACTAAATCCTTAGCTACATGTTCTTCTTCAAAGGAGGGTTAATGTTTTACAATTTGCCACCCTAAAAATGAATGCTTTTCTGTGAATAGTCTAGCTAATTTATCAACATTCAATGGCAATAAAAACAATCACCAGTATAGTTTTTGCTAGTGCCCAAATACTAATTTTTTTTCTTGGGTTTTCCTGCCCAGCCGCAATGCCTAAAGCACTTCATACATGGGATCACATTTGAGCAATCCGATAATTCATTAGGATCGTCCAAAATGATGAAAACTTATTTCCGTTTTTCCCCGATCAACCACTCCAGGGGCGTTGGTGGGGGCATAGTTATTCCTAGTTCGCCGCTGGCCGCGCAAAAATATTTATTGTTTTATTATTCAGCCAAAACAGACTTTTGATTGGGCCTTGTTTGATGATGTGCGGGCACGGCAAGATTGGATGGCGAAATGAGCGCCCACGCACATTTGTGCGCACCGGGTCAGCCTCCACACATCGCATGTGTATAAGCTTAGTCCTGCTGCTTATCAGATTTTTAGTAACATAGTAATTAAGGTTGAATAAAGACATAACGTCCATCAAGTCCAACCTATCACCCCCCTTTTTTTTTTTAACCCTACCTACAGTTGATCCAGAGGAAGGCAAAAAAAACAGCTAAAAGGGGGAAAAAAATTCCTTCCTGACTCCAAATGGCAATCGAAAGTACCCCTGGATCAACCTATCCATATGCATTAATACCATTAATATCTCATATTTTTTAGTTTTAGAACTTATCCAGGGCCTTTTTTAAAGTAATTTCAATGAACTTGCCATTACCAATCTGCTGGAAGACAGTTCCACAGTTTCATCACAGTTCTCACTGTAAAGAAACCTCTCCTAACCTGAAATGAAAACTTCTTTTCTTCCAAACTTAAAGGATGTCCACGTGTCCTCTGATGACCTATTAGTGAACAATGGCACCAGAGAGTTCATTGTATGACCCATTAATATACTTGTATAAGGTTATCATGTCCCCAAGCAAACATCGGCTTCTCCAATGTAAACAGCCCTAACTTGTCTAATCTGCCTGCATATTCAAGCCCCTCCATTCCCCTTATTAATTAGTTGCCCTTTTCTGTACTGCCTCAATTTCCAAGATGTCCCTTTTGTATATGGGATTCCAAAACTGCACCGCATATTCCAAATAAGGCCTTACCAGTGCCTTGTAAAGGGAGAATAATATTTTTCTCTCTTGAATCTATTCCCCTCTTTATACAGGCATATCTCTGCTAGCTCTAGCCATTGATACCTGGCATGTTTTGCTATAACTAAGTCTGTTATCATCTACCGAACGCCCAACTTTTTCCATTACAGATTCACTTAACACAAGTTTTTATGGTGTAGGTGGCACAGGGATTATTAAATCCCAAATGCATCACCTTACATTATCAACATTGAATCTCATCTGCCATTCTGCTGCCCATTTTGATAATCTATCTAGGTCTGCTTGCAGCACTTGCACATCATTTGAAGTTTCCAAGCTGTGCATAGCTTAGTGTCATCACAAAAACACTGAGAACCTTGCTCTCAATGCCCCCCTCTAAGTCATTATAAACAGATTAAACAGAAGTGGCCCCAGTACAAACCCTGAGGCACTCCGCTTAGAACTTTAGCCCACATAGATGTTGCTCGCTCCATTAACCACCACTCTCTGTTTGCGATACAATAACCAGTTCTCTATCCATGAACAAATGTTTTTCTTCAAGCCAACAGTCCTCAGTTTATACATTAGTCGCCTATGTTAGCACAGTATCAAAGCTTCGCAAAATCCAAATATACCACATCCACTGCTGTGTCTGAATCTAACTTCTTACCTCCTTCTTCTTCATAAAAACCATTAAATTTGTCTGGCATGATCTATTTCTTCTCATAAATTCATGCTGACTACTGCTAATAGAGATGATCTCTGGAGACAAAGTTAAGGATATGATCCGTAACACAGTTTCCAGCACCTTCCCTACCACTGATGTTAGGCTTCCAGGTCATGTTTTACCAGGCCTGTGGAACGACTACACTTTTTGAATATAGGTATTACTTTGGCTTTTTTCCAATCCAGTGGCACATCCCCCAGACCCAAGCGAATCTGAAAAATGAGAAACAGTGGTCTCGATTGAACTGAAGCTCTTTGAAATCCGAGGATGCAATCCATCTGGTCCTTGGGCTTTATTGATATTAACTTTGTCTGATTTGTCCGTACCATATCCTCTGTTTCCAATGTGAATACTCTTCATTTCTTTCTCCATTTCTTCCCTGCATATTAATTACAATCCCTGCTGTAGGTCAAGGATTCTCAAACAGTAAAAACGATGTAAAAAAACATTTATGCAGATTAGTCTTTTCGCATCCTCTACAACCATCTCATCCCATTATTTAATGGTCCCACATCTCAGTCCTCATCTTTTTACCATTTATATACTTAAAAAACATTATGGGGTTGGAATTGCTTTGTTTGGCAATACGTATTTCATTTTCTATTTTAGCTAGTTTTTAATTGCTTTCTTGCAACTCTTTATTACAGCTTTTTGTACTCCCTGTAAGCCTGTTTCTGTTCCCTATGTTTTCCACATTTTAAAAGCCTTTTTCTTTTTCTTTTTCCATTTCACTTTTTACCTGATTGCATTAAGCCATGCAGGGTGGGCCTAATTTTTTTTACACTTGTTACCTACGTACAGATTAGAAATGTAATTGTTTAATATCCCTTTAAAAGTGGTCCACATCTGCTTCTGAGTGGGCAGAACATGCCTCATACCAGCAGCCTTCGCCAACTGCATATGGAGATTTATTTCCACCCTCCTCCCCAGTATTTGGCAGCTTATAACATACTCCAACAATTAGTTTACCTACCCTCTTCCTGTCACAGTTTCCACTCATATTGTTTCTGCCGTATCGTTTACCGCCCCCATCTATTCATCTTTTTAAATTTGGCTTCAATTCCTGTTTACCGTAACATACATACATACATACTCCTCCTCCTTCTTATTAACTCGTCATGTCTAAATAGGAGTATCCTTCATATTTAACTGTCCAGTCATGTTAAATCTTTAGCCATGATTCTGCTATACCAATCATATCATACCTTTCCTTTAAAGCTATATTTTCAAGTTCCCCATTTTTTCCACCCAAACTTCTTGAATTTGTAAACATACATTTTAGATTATCATTGATTTACTTCCATACATGGTCGTCATGCCCCCTTATCCTCTATGCTCCCCCTCCCCCTTCTCCTCCTATCCTCCGTTTGTGTTTAATAGCCCCCTGATCTCTCTATCTCCCCTTTGTAGTTCAAAGTTCCCTCCCCCCATACCTAGTTTTAAAATCTCCTCCAACCCCCTAGCCATCTTCTCCCTCCCCCAAAACATCTGCACCATCACCATTGAGTGTAATCCTCTCTACTAAGAGCCTGTAGCCAACAGAAAGTCAGATATTTTCATAGTTCTTAATTTAGCTTAGCTGAACTTGCTACCCAGAAGTACTTTAGAAAAAAAACCTATATAATGCAGAACAAACTGTCCAACCTGTTTTGATGTTTTGCACACTTAATTTTAGCTCCACCAAAAATCATGTATTCCCAAGCATGTGTGTTTTTTTTAAAGAGCACAAGTCATGCTTTTTCAGGTTCAGGTTTTTGTTATGAAATTATTGAGCCTGATATTGGCCTTTTATTCTCAGTGGGGCTTATAAAGAGGATCTTCTGCTTCTAGCTCCTAATATTCCCAGCACCCTCCATTTATTGAATATACAAACTGTATAGTTGTGGATCCTTTGGATTTGAAATCATGCTTTGTAAACGACTGTGCCTTTTTTCCTAAATAGAACATTCAGAACCTATAGTACAAGGGCTCCACTTCATCATCAACATTCCTACCATGTCTCAAAATCCTAGCTGTGTCAATTGCTACCCAGTGCTGTTCCTATTGACTTTATTATTGCTTTGAGTCTACTGCAAAAGAAAGCCATTAAAGAGTTGTTGGTAAATTAATAACTGTGTGATTATTGCTCTGGCTTGTTTTGTTTTTCGAATGCAATTATCAGCAGCATTAATAATAAATCTGCCTTGAATGGACAATTTAGTGGATCTGAAAACCTTTTAGTCTTTAGATCCACTAAATTTCTTAATTAGATATTTAACAACCCTTTTGCCCAACTTACGCTTTTAAAGGCTAAAAAGGCTAAAAATGATGAAACAATCATAGAACACCTGCATATTAGCGATGGGTGCGTACCTCTTTGTTGCAAAAGCCGTTTTGTGGGAGAACTGTCTAGTATTATTTTAAACTGGTCTTTATCCAAGGTCCTCACTAATGTTGAAAATAGCTCTCACACTATACCTTTCAAACAAACCTAGGATGGTATCTTTACATAGCCTGTATCTTTGGATTCACATAGCTTGAGTTTAAAGGCCTGTTTACCCTTTTTTCACTCATCTTATATCTTTCTCCTACTTCAAAGTTTTCATTTTCTTTGTTTTATTTCCCTGTCTTTGTCAGCAGATATTTAGGCCCACCAAATCAGACGGAAGACCATCAGACATGGAGGAAAATCAGACCTAATTGTGATGCCAATCTTTTGTGAGCTGGCAGATTTAAAAGCATTCTTAGGAGATTTTGGCAGATTGAAACAATATACATGAAATGTACATATTACAAGGCTGTGCAGCAGTTTTGTTAAAATCTATATGTGGCTACACTGAAATTGTGCAGGCCGCATCTTGGTACAGGGATACTATATAATATTGGGAATTACTGGTATTAATACATCTACTGTAGTTCTGGTTGGTACAGGGATACTATATAATATTGAGAATTACTGGTATTAATACATATACTGTAGTTCTGTTTGGTACAGGGATACTATATAATATTGAGAATTACTGGTATTAATACATATACTGTAGTTCTGGTTGGTACGGGGATACTATAAAATATTGAGAAATACTGGTATTAATACTTATACTGTAGTTCTGGTTGGTATGGGGATACTATATAATATAGAGAATTACTGGTACTAATACATATACTGTAGTTCTGGTTTGTACAGGGATGCTATATAATATTGAGAATTACTGGTATTAATACATATACTGTAGTTCTGGTTGGTACAGGGATACTATATAATATTGGGAATTACTGGTATTAATACATCTACTGTAGTTCTGGTTGGTACAGGGATACTATATAATATTGAGAATTACTGGTATTAATTTATTTACTGCAATTCTGGTTGATCCCGGGTACACAGCCATTTGGAGTCAGGAAGGATTTTTTACCCCTTTTTAGCTGGGGTTATATGCCTTCCTCTTGATCAACTGTTAGGTAGGGTTAAAAAGGAGGGTGAAAAGGTTGTACTTGATGGACGCATTTGTCTTTATTCAACCTCTATCACTATGTTACTACTGACTTTAATTCCCGCAGTTTATGTTTAGATTTGTTGAAATAATGTTGGGTGAAAAAGATCATCTTAAAGGGGAAGTTCAGTGTAAATACATATGCTTTTCAGAAAAAAGAGCAGTATTTTTCCATCCCAATGACTTTAATCTGCCATTTCAGCATTTTGTCTGTGTATAAATAAATGCAACCGAAATACTGACTTCCTGTTTGCAGGACCCCTAGTTGAGACCGTTATGGTTTTGCCCTTGACCCAGTCCCTTGGTTGATTCAGTTGCTCAGTAGAGATCTGAGCATGTTTGACCCATCCAACAGCCAATCAGTAGAAATTACTGTTAGGAACATTCCAAGGAAGTGGTGCATCCTGGGAAGAAGAAGGACTGTTAGAACCTGAAATGTCAGCTCACTAATGTCAACAGCAGGGAACAGCAAAGGGTATGAAATTAACTGATTTTTCAAAATGGGAGAGAATATGCAGAATAACTAAGAAGACATTACACAAACTAACAATTTAACAAATATTGATAATTTCCACTGAACTGTCCCTTTAAGCTTTCCCTTCCCTAAAGGTGCCCATACATTAGTAGCTCGCCTTCTGACATTCAAGGCACACTAAAGGAAATGTCTGATACATTCTTTTTTGCACAAATTCAGCACAGCAATAGGCAAGGCAGGAGTGGCGGAAGGTAAGAAACCGCCAGGGCTGTAGATATTAGATAGATTAGATGTTCATCTACAAACAATTAATTGCGGTTTATTGAATTGTGAACATAGCCTAAGACTCTTACAATGTGGTGGCATTGATGTTATGTAGTCAGTAACCTAGATAGATGTTTTGTGTCAAGTTGCTCTTTAGCTATGTTCAGTAGAGTGAAATTCAGTCCATTGAAAAGGCCTCCGTATAATTCAGTTCTCTGGAATCAAATAAACAGTGAGAAGCAAGTCTTGCAAATGTCATTTTTCACATGGTCGCTAGATTTTCTTGCTTTCCTTCTAATTTGTGCCAGATTTAAAGAAAATTCTTCTTGTGCATAGTATAAGCAAGTAAAAGTTTTTTGTAAGGCATAAAAATACAATGCGTGTGGTGGCTGCCGACTAAACCGGGCTGATAAAATTGCCCCTTTTCATTATCAGGGGGATAAAAACGGGCTGATCCGTGTTATTGTTTGTGATTAGCTGATAATATTGATTGGTGTGGTGACCTTCACTGTGGTACTGCTTATTGATTAGGAACACTTTACAGTGTTACAGTGATGGTAGGGAAGATTTTTAGTTCCCAATAATGGGCAATTAAAATGTTTAGTACTGTGCTTGGCAAATTCTTCCGGCTCACACACACGCTCAATCTGTGAGTGAGGAACACCAGGCGGATCAATGAACGACCCCCAACCGAACGCATACAGACGGACGATTCTCAGCCAAAACGTCCGTTCGACGCGTGTAGCGCTCGCCCATCATGGGTCGTTCCTCGCTCACTGATGAGCGTGTGTGTACGAACCTTTTCTCTCGGTATTATTCTAGCAGTATTTATTTTATTTTGTAAAAGGTTTGCTGCCCTTTACAGTGACATTCTACTCTTGTCAAGTTGATATATGCAGGATTCATTACGACAAAAACAGGAGATGCTACATGAAGATGATTAGCTTCTCTTAAATGGCCATAGACCATACACTGCCTTTGTATATTGTGTGACAGATTCCATTGTCGGCAGAGTGTATGGAATCTAGAGAACAATATAGATAGATGAACAACCATGGATTATTTTAGCCTATTTATGTGGTCTTGTTGATCATTTATTGTGCCAGACTACTTTTATATAAGGATTATAAAGGACAACTATACTCACATTACCCACTGTCTACCCATAGAAGACAAACCCAGCCCAGGGGTGAGAACCTGGCAGTTTAGGTTCTCACCCTGGGCACTAATCAACTTCTGAAATACACAATATAAGGTTGTTTCGGGCTTCGTCCTTCATTCAATCAGCGACTCCTTCGCAATCGCGCCAATGAGAAGATGAGCTACTACAAAGCCTTTCTTTTCATTGGCTGAAATGGCAATGGAGTTGAAGCCACAAAGCAAACTTCAATTAAGTCTTCCAAATCATAGAAGACAAACCCTGTGGAGAGGACCTGGGGGTTTAGGTACTCACCCTGGGTACTATTGACGGCCGAGTCTGTTGGAACGGTGTGTAGGGGAATATAATTGTCCTTGATGATCAGCTTTCACTGTATAAAATACTGTGCTCCTTCATTGGTAGTAACCAGATTATTGAATATATACTTTGTGCGAATCAGGCACAATTCGCAGTTGGGATATATGGTGCAGTTTTGAAATTGTGTATATAAAAGGGACATCTTAGAAATGGAAAGATTTGAGAAAAAGGCAACCAAATAATTAAGGGGAATGGAGGGGCTTGACTATAGGGACAGATTGAGAAGTTAGGGCTGTTTAAATTGGAGCAGTGTGATAATGGCAAGTTTGTTGGATGATTTTAAGAGGGGTCTGGATAAGTTTCAAAAATTGAAAGATATTGAAAATTGCTGGTATTAATACATATTGATCCAGGAATCTTTTTTTAATACCATTTAGACTCAGGAAAGTATTTTATTTATTTATTTGCCTTCCTCTGGATCAGCTGTTAGGTAGGGTTCAGGGGTAAGCTAAAAAGGTTGAACTAGATGAACATATGTCTTTACTCAACCTTCAATACTATGTAACTGTGTAAGTACAAACGGAGAGATGTGGTGTGCTTACAAAACCCTGTGACGGTGCTTAGTCCCTATAAGGCAGATTATTATTAGAAGAAAAGAAGGAAGTACGATTAGATTGGAAACTACAAGGAGAATGCACATCCTTCTCTTGTTTTATACAAACTTCTCCTTTCTAACTTGGTCAGAACATCCAGATTGGGTCCATAGACCCTGTAGAGTACAGAAAGATCACAAGGAAACATTCAGTTTGTTACTCACAAGAAAACAACACCTGAGACTCTGTATCCCAAGGCTGCGAGATCTACAGCAACTACAAGGTCTTGATTAGGACAAACTGAATGTTTTGCCTGTGAACATCCAGTCTCCTGGTATTCCTAAATAAATATGTAATGCAACAATACACAACGGAACAGAACGTGATTGAAATGTATCATCCTTTGTTAAAGTTCCTTTTCAAATAGCATGTTTCTTATTTATTTAAAGGAACAATTTAAATAACTATGTAACACCCTTTCCGCCCCTGCAGTTTATTTTGAAGCCAGCCCAACGTATATGGTGCAGATTAATTGCCATTGATTTATTTTTCTTTCTAGGATTTAGTGAATATTGAAATGTTCCTGACTGCCAAGGAAGTAGAGGAGTCTCTGGAAAGACAGGAAACAATGACATGTTTGGCCTGGTGCCACGATAACAAATCAAGGCTTAGAAAAATGAAGGTAGGTGCAGAACTATTCTTAAAATGCCTGACAGCGCTTGGTTAACTGAATTAGTAAGAGATGGAAATTCATTTTATACCCTCCCTTTATAAATCTATTGGAATCGGTATATACAGGCAATCCCCAGGTTACAAACATCCACCTTGCATACAACTAACAACTGGAGGGGCATTAGGGCAAATATGGTTTGGGGTCTGCAGGAGCGTACAGACAGGTGGTCCACCAGTGGTTTTTGGTGGCCCCCCAACTATCCCCTTTACCCACCTTGCGCTGTATAAGAAGCATCTGTTAAAAACAGCTGGTCACTGGCCGCAATCCATTTTTTAAATGCTGCAAACTTCTGTCTAAGTTGCATTTAATAGGTATTTGTACCTGTTCCAACTTACATACAAATTCTGGTTTGTAACTCTCTGTAAGTAGTACATACTAGCTAATATAGGATAACTAGCACACAGGACTCTGGGAGAGGGCACCTCTAACAACCAATGTCCCTGAATATCTTCCAATTGAAACTCTTCGTCTTACTTTGGATTCATACAAGGTTTCCTTAATATTCACAAATTATCATAGGAGTCTCATTTAGTTTTATACTGTTTCATTCAAAATATCCTGTGTGCGCCATATCAACTTCTGTGACAGATAATACTTAAAGGGCATGTCCACCCCAAACAAAAATTTAACCCACTACTGGCCCCACTGTGTACTTTACAAAAACCTTACAATTCTGCTCCTTATGGTTTTCCTGCAGTGACGGTCCAAAGTCCAGGAAGCTGAAGAGCAGGAGGTGTCTACCTTTTAGCCAATCACAGCCACGGCGGCTGGTCCGGCCCATTTGCAAGTTCTATCAAACAGAGGGCCAGATCAGAGAGCTGCAAAAGTGAAGGGCTGTAAGTAAGTTCTGCTTCTTTTTTTTAACAATCTAATATAGTGGTTGGTGGTGGGCAGGGATGCCCTACAACATATTTAAAGTTTTATATTAGGGTGGAGATGCCCTTTAAAGGTTGATTGGATTGAATTGATTTATTATCAAGCATTTATAGTTGACTTACCTGTTCCCCGATCTATCAATTTTTGTGGTTGAATGTTGAACGCATAATATTTGGGCAAGGCGGTAATTGGTATGTAAGTTGACTAGCAAATGGCCAGCATTATATGGAGGTTTATACCTTTTAAAGGACATTTCCACCCTTAAAACAAAATACTGATGATATGTCTGGTATCTGCCTGCAACCCCAATAGCTATTTTTACCAGTTTATTACATGTACAGTGGTTGACAAAAGTATTCGGCCCCCTTGAAGTTTTCCACATTTATTCACATTACTGCCACAAACATGAATCAATTTTATTGGAATTCCACGTGAAAGACCAATACAAAGTGGTGTACACGTGAGAAGTGGAACGAAAATCATACATGATTCCAAACATTTTTAACAAATCAATGACTGTAAAGTGGGGTGTGTGTAATTATTCAGCCCCCTGAGTCGATACTTTGTAGAACCACCTTTTGCTGCAATTCCAGCTGCCAGTCTTTTAGGGTATGTCTCTACCAGCTTTGAAATCCTTGCCCATTCTTCTTTGCAAAACAGCTCCAGCTCAGTCAGATTAGATGGACAGTGTTTGTGAACAGCAGTTTTCAGATCTTGCCACAGATTCCCGATTGGATTTAGATCTGGACTTTGACTGGGCTATTCTAACACATGGATATGTTTTGTTTTAAACCATTCCATTGTTGCCCTGGCTTTATGTTTAGGGTCGTTGTCCTGCTGGATGGTGAACCTCCGCCCCAGTCTCAAGTCTTCAAGAGGTTTTCTTCCAAGATTGCCCTGTATTTGGCTCCATCCATCTCCCCATCAACTCTGACCAGCTTCCCTGTCCCTGCTGAAGAGAAGCTCCCCCAGAGCATGATGCTGCCACCACCATATTTGACAGTGGGGATGGTGTGTTCTGAGTGATGTGCAGTGTTAGTTTTTCGCCACACATAGCGTTTTGCATTTTGGCCAAAAATTTCCATTTTGGTCTCATCTGACCAGAGCACCTTCTTCCACATGTTTGCTGTGTCCCCCACATGGCTTGTGGCAAACTGCAAATGGGACTTCTTATGCTTTTCTGTTAACAATGGCTTTCTTCTTGCCACTCTTCCATAAAGGGCAACTTTGTTCAGTGGACGACTAATAGTTGTCCTATGGACAGATTTCCCCACCTGAGCTGTAGATCTCTGCAGCTCGTCCAGAGTCACCATGGGCCTCTTGACTGCATTTCTGATCAGTGCTCTCCTTGTTCGGCCTGTGAGTTTAGGTGGACGGCCTTGTCTTGGTAGGTTTACAGTTGTGCCATACTCCTTCCATTTCTGAATGATCACTTGAACAGTGCTGCTCTAAATTTCTCAATGACTTTATCCCTGACCTGTCTGGTGTGTTCTTTGGACTTCATGGTATTGTTGCTCCCAAGATTCTCTTAGACAACCTCTGAGACCGTCACAGAGCAGCTGTATTTGTACTGACATTAGATTACACACAGGTGCACTCTATTTAGTCATTAGCACTCATCAGGCAATGTCTATGAGCAACTGGCTGCACTCAGACCAAAGGGGGCTGAATAATTACGCACACCCCACTTTGCAGTTATTGATTTGTTAAAAATGTTTGGAATCATGTATGATTTTCATTCTACTTCTCACGTGTACACCACTTTGTATTGGTCTTTCACGTGGAATTCCAATAAAATTGATTCATGTTTGTGGCAGTAATGTGGCAAAATGTGGAAAACTTCAAGGGGGCCGAATACTTTTGCCAACCACTATTCGTAACCAGATATTACAATTATGAAAGAAAATAACATCACCCCCATTACAGGTCCACATTTCCAGCAGCTGAAATCCCTTTTACAACCATGCTGCCCTCCCTTAGATATCACACAGCAAAGATGCATGCTAAAAGCCCACCTCCTAGAGGGCCCAGGACCAAGATTAACACAGCACTTGTCATTGGCTGGTGGGAATGTCTGTTATGACATCTCTCCATCTCTCCTCCTCCTCTGCCCGTCAAACAAACTTGATGTGTCCTGTTGCTTGCATACTGACAGGGTGGGAGGAAGAGTTTTTTCTCGCTTGCTAGCTTTGAGTGACAGCTAGAGACAGACAGAATCGTTATGCCCCCTTCACAGCATGGCTAATTGAAGGCAAACAGATGCTCGGAAACAGGGGGGGGGGAAGGTATGGGGGGCTGCAAGCAATTTAAAAAAAAATGCATTAAGCCAATACAATAATCCTTTAAAGATAAGTTCTATTCCTATCTGGCAAAGGTACCTGCCACCTCCCCCTGCTTAATGAGCTTTAAATAAGCTTGAACATGTGCAAAAGAGGCAGTAGGGTAAACCACAGTCAATCATTGTCTGTCATATCGGCAGTCACAGCCTTGATTGACTGCATGCAAGGAGGAGCCAGCTTACTGTGCCAGAATAGAGCAAGTAACTTGAAAGTGTCCATTGTTTGGTTTAAAGGGACAGTTCAGTGGAAATGATCAATATTTGTTAAATTGTTAGTTTCTGTAATGCCTTCTTAGTTATTCTACATATTCTCTCCCATTTTGAAAAATCAGTTGATTTCATACCCTTTGCTCTTCCCTGCTGTTGACTTTAGTGAGCTGACATTTCAGGTTCTAACGGTCCTTCTTCTTCCCAGAATGCACCACTTCCTTGGAATGTTCCTAACAGTAATTTCTACTGATTGGCTGTTGGATGGGTCAAACATGCTCAGATCTCTACTGAGCAACTGAATCAACCCAGGCACTGGGTCAAGGGCAAGACCATAACTGTCTCTACTAGGGGCCCTGCAAACAGGAAGTCAGTATTTCGGTTGCTTTTATTTATACACAGACAAAAAGTTGAATTGGCAGATTATGGTCATCAGGATGGAAAAATACTGCTCTTTTTTCAAAATGAAGAGAATATGTAGAATAACTAGAAGGCATTACACAAACTAACAATTTAACAAATATTGATCATTTCCACTGAACTGTCCCTTTACGTATAAATATAATAGCTTATGTCCCTATAAGTCGCAGGAACCAAATGTTCACTTACATCCTCTACAATTGCTTTAACTAGTTACTTAGAGGCTCTTATCACTAAGTATAACTCTATTTAAAGGGCATGTCTACCCTTAAAGGGGAAGTGTGCAGTCAGTGCAAATACATATGCTTTTCAGAAAAAAAGAGCAGTATTTTTCCATCTGATGACCATACTGCCAATTCAGCATTTTGTCTGTGTATAAATAAATGCAACCAAAATACTGACTTCCTTTTTGCAGGACAACCAATAGAGACAGTTATGGTCTTGCCCTTGACCCAGTGCCTGGGTTGATTCAGTGTGCTCAGTAAAGATCTGAGCATGTTGTACCCACCCAACAGCCAATCAGTAGAAATTACTGTTAGGAACCTTCCAAGGATGTGGGCATCCTGAGAAGAAGAAGGACCATTAGAACCTGAATGACAGCTCACTAATGTCAACAGCAGGGAACAGCAAAGGGATGAAATCAACGATTTTTCAAAATGGAAGAGATATGTAGAATAACTAAGAAGGCATTACACAAACTAACAATTTAACAAATATGATCATTTCCACTGAACTGTCCCTTTAAACGTATAAATATAATAGCTTATGTCCCTATAAGTCGCAGGACAACATAAGTTCACTTACATCCCTCTACAATTGCTTTAACTAGTTACTTAGAGGCTCTTATCACTCAAGTATAACTCTATTTAAAGGGCAGTTTACCCTTAAAGGCGAAGTTCAGTGCAAATACATATGCTTTTCAGAAAAAAGCCTTTGTTTCTGTGTTGGTATGGGGGATACTATATAATATGGGAATTATGACTGGTATTAATACAATACTGTAGTTCTGGGTTAGGTATGGGATACTAATAATATTGGGAATTAGGTATTAATACATTACTGTAGTGCTGGTTCGGTTAAGTGATACTAATAATATGTGAGAATTACTGTAATTACATATACTGTGGTTATGGTTGGTAACAGGGATACATAAATATAGAGAATTATTAGGTATTACTCCAGCTATTACTGTAGTTCTGGTTGTACAGGGATAAAAAGGAGACTATATAAATAGAGATTGCAGATATTATTCACATATAATGTAGTTCTGGTTGGTACAGGGATGATACTATCATAATATGAGGAATTATGGTATTATTACATATAATGTAGTTCTGTGTTGGTTAGGGGGATCCTATTAATATTGAGAATTATATGGTCATAATAAGATATAATGTATTGTATTCTGGTGTGGTACAGGGATACTAATAATATGTGGATATAATGTAGTGTCAATACATAATGGTAGTTCTGGTTTGGTTATGGGGTCCTATATATATAATTGAGAATTACTGGTATTTAAATACTACTGTAGTTCTTGTTGGTAACCGGGAACCTATATATAATGGAACTGTACTGTGTTAATACATAGTACTGTAGTTCTGGTTGGTAGGGGATACTTTAATATTGGAAATTACTGGTTATTACATATCTGTAGCTATGTGTTGTACGAGGGATCCATATATATGTTAGAATTACTGGTATTATACAAATACTGTAGTTCTATGTTGGTATGGGAGCTAAACTATAGTAATATGGGAATTACTAGGTCATTATATACATATACTGTATTCTGGTTGGTATGGGGTACTATATATATTGGGAATTATGGTTATTTACAGATATTAGTTTCTGTGCTTGATTACAGGGTGAATACTATATAATATTCGAGATTACTGGTATTAATACATATTACTGTAGTTCTTGGTTTGGTACAGGATACTATATACATATGTAAGATTACTGGTATTAAACATATACTGTTAGTTCGTGGGTGGTAACGGGTATCTATATAATATGAGAATTGCGGTATTCTAACATATAATGTTAGTTCTGGTTGGTACAGGGATACTACTATAATATTGAGAATTATCGGATTAATACATACATGTAGTTCTGGTTGGGTACGTGGATCTATATATATTGAGAATACTGGTATTGATACCTATATGTAGTTCTGGTTTGGTACAAACAGGGTACTAATAAATATGAGAATTACTGTATAGAATACTATATGTGTTCGGGTTGGTATGGGATCCCTATATATATTGAGAATTACTGGGATAATAATATACTGTAAGTTCTTGTTGGTTACAGGGGTACTATATAACAATGAAGCACTACGGTATTTAATCTATACTGTCGTTCTGGTTGGTACGCGGGATACTATATCATATATTGAGAATTACTCAGGTGACTAATAATATACTGTAGTTCTGGTTGGGACAGGATACTATATATATTGAGAATAATTGTATTATACATATACTGTAGTCTGGTTGTACGGGGATACTATATAATATTGAAGAACATTACTTGGTATTAAAACCATACTGTAGTTCTGTGGTACAGGAGATCTATATATATGAGACATTACTGGTTATTAATACCTATAATGTAGTTTGGTTGGTACAGGGATACTATATAAGTATTGGAGAATACTGGTAATTAATACAATAATTAAGTTCTGGTTGGTACGGGGCCTATATAATATTGAAGAATTAACATGGGTCTTAATACATATAATTTGTAGTTCGGGTTGGTCCAGGGTGACTATACAATATGAGAATTACTGACTGGTGTTATTACATTATAAGTAGTTCTGGTTGGTACGCGGGATCCTATCTATCAGAGGAATTACTGGGCAGTACTATACATATACTGTGTTCTGGTTTGGTACAGGGTGCTATATAATATTGAAATTAACTGTTATTAATACCTATAATGTACTTTCTGGTTGGTACGGGGATACCTATATAATTTGAGAATTTCTGGTTATTAATACATATTAATGTAGTTTGGTTTGTACAGGGATGCTATATAATATTGAGAATTATTATATAATACTATACGTGTAGTTCCTGGTTGGTACAGGGATACTATATAATTTGAGAACTTACCTTGTTTAATTACATATCTGTAGTTCATGTTTTGGTGACAGGGATACTTTATGAATATAGGTATATAACATATACTGTAGCTATGTGATACGTAGGCTGTGTACATGTGATACTCGATGATGAATTACTGAAGTATTAATTCATTACTGTAGTTCTGGTGGTTTATGAGCACTTATAATATGGGAATACCTGGTATTAATACATATCGTGTTCTGGTTGGTATGGGGGATACTATAATAATTGGAATAATGGTGATTAATACATATACGTAGTTTGTCGCTGGGTGGTACAGGATAACTATATAATATTGACGAATTACTGGTATTAATACATATACGTAGTTCTGGGTTGTACAGGGAGATACCTATATAATATTCAGAATTACTGGTTATTAAATCATATAACCAGTCGTTCTGGTGGTCAGGTGAATACTTATAACTATTGAGAATTGCGGTATTCATAACATATAATGTAGTTCTGGTTGGTACAGGGATACTATATAATATTGAGATAATTACTCGTATTATACTATAATGTAGGTTCTGGTTGTACGTGGATCTAATATAATATTGAGAATTACTGGTATTAATACATATACTGTAGTTACTGGTTTGGTACAGGGATACTATATAAATTGAGGAAGTTACTGGTAAAACATATAATGTATTGCGTTGGTAGGGGGATCCTATATAAGATTGAGAATTAACTGGTAATTATAAATAGTACTGTATTGTGTTGGTCAGAGGATACTATATAAAGAGAATTACTGGTATTAATAGACTATACGTTTAGTTCTGGTGGTTACTGGGATACTGTATCCATATGAGAATTACTGGTAATTAATACATAACTGTAGTTCTGGTTGGTACAGGGATAACTGATATAATCTTGAGAATTACGGTATTAATTACATATACAGTATTCTGGTTGGTTACGGGAACTATTATATATGAGAATTACTGGTATTATTACATATCTGTGTTCGGTTGGACCCAGATAAAGGATCTATAACTATTCGAATAACGGGTATTAATACATATAATGTGTATGGTGGTACAGGGATATATATATATTGAGAATTACTGGGATTAATACATTAATGTAGTTTGGTGGTACGGGGATCCTATAAATATTGACGAATACTGGTATTAAACATATAATGTGTTCTGGTTGGTACAGGGATACCTATACATATATTGAGAATCCTTACTGGTATTAAGCACAGATAATGGTAGTTCTGGTTGGACGGGATCCACTATATATAGAAATTACTGGTACGACATACATATACGTACGTTTGGTTGGTAGCGGGATGCTATATAAATTTGATATTACTGGTATAATACATATACTGTAGTTCTGGTTGGTACGGGGTCCTATTATAAATTGAGAATTGCTGGATTAATTACATATATGTAGGTTCTGGTTTGAGGTACAGGGATGCTATATAATATGAGAATACTGTAAGTGATTAATACATATACTGTATCAAGTTCTTGGTTGGTCAGGGGATACTATATAGATGAGAATTACTGGTATTTAATACATATACTGTAGTTCTGTTTGGTAACGGAGGATACATAATATTGGAATAACTGGTATTAATACATATACTGTATCTGGTTGGTAACGGGGATACTAGATCAAATTGGAATTACTGGCTAATACCTATACGTGTTCTGGTTTGGTACCAGGTATACATTATAATATTGAGATAACTGGTATTAATAGTATCCTGTAGTTCTGGTTTGGTTACGGGGATCTATATAATCTTGAGAAATTATGGTTTAATACATATACATTGTTCTGGTGGTACAGGGATACTCTTAATATGAGAGACTACTGTATTATACAATAATGTAGTTCTGGTTGCGTTACAGGTATACTATATAATATTGATGAATACGGTTATTAATACATATAATGTACATTTCTGGTTGTACGTGGATATCTATAACTATTGAGAACTTACTGGATTAATTCATCAAACATTAGTTCTGGTTGGTACAGGTTGATACTATATAAATATTGAGAATTACTGGTTTAATACATATAATGTAGTTCTGGTGGTAACGGGGGGATCCTATTATAATATAGAGAATTACTGGTATAATACATAGATCCGTAGTTTCTTCTGGTTGGACAGGGATGCTATATAATATGGAATTTACTGTATTAATACATATCCGTAATTGGTCTGGTTAGTCGGGGGGATGACTATATAATATTGGAATTACCTGGTATACTACATATCTGAGTTCTGATTTGGTACAGAGGATACTAATATAATATTGAAGAATATTTACTTGTATTAAACCATAAGTATGTACGGTTGGTACGGGGATACTATAAAATTGAGGAATTACTGGTATTAAAACATATAACTGTAGTCTGGTGTGGTATGGGTATACTATATAATATAGAGAATTACTGGTACTAATCCTATACTGTAGTTCTGGTTTTGGTAACAGGGATGCTATATAATTTGAGAATATGGTATTAATACCATATACGGTAGTTCTGGTTGGGTACAGGGATATATTAGATTTGGGAATTACTGGTATTATACATCCTACTGTGTTTGGTTGGTACAGGTAGGATACTATATAATATTGAGAATTTACTGGTATTAATACATATACTGTAGTTCGTTGGGTACAAGGATACTAATACATATTTGGAATTACTGGTATTAATACATTATACTGTAGTTCTGGTTGGTAGGGGGATACTATAAAATATTTGAGACAGTCTGGTATTAATGCAGATACTGTAGTTCTGGTTGGTCTATGGGGATACTCATATATTAGGATATCTGTACTATACACTTATACTGTAGTTCTGGTTTGGTACAGGGATGCTATATAATTGAGAATTACTGTATTAACTACATATCCTTAGTTTCTGGTTGGTTACAGGGATACTATATAATATGGGAAATTATGGATTAAACTCTAACTGAAAGTTCTGGTGGTAAGGGATACTATATAATATGAGAATTACTGGTTATTACATACATATACTGTATGTTCTCGTTTGGTACAGGTGATGATGAATAATATGAGAATATCCTGGTATTAATATCACTATTGTAGTTCTGGTGGTACGGGGATGATAAATAAAAAGTTGAGAAATCGGTATTAATAACTTATAGTATTCTGGTTGGTGTAGGGGATACTATGATATATAGGAGAAATTACTGGTACTAAATACAATATACTGGAGTTACTGGTTTGTACAGGGATGCTATATAAATATGAGAATTAACTGGTATTAATACATATTACTGTAGTTCTGGTTGGTACAGGGAGTACCTATAAATAGTTGGGAAGTTTACTGGTATTAATACATCTACTGTAGTTCTGGTTGGTACAGGGATACTATTATTAATATGGAGAATTACTGTATTAATTTATTTTACCTGCATCGTGGTTGATCCGGTACACGCTCAGCATTTGGAGCAGGAAGGATTTTTTACCCTTTTAGTGGGGTCTAATATGACTTCCTCTTGATCACTGTAGGTAGGTTAAAAAGGAGGGTGAAAAGAAGGTTGTACTTGGATGGACGCATTTTGTCTTTATTCAACCTCTATCACATGGTTACTACGGACTTAAATTCCCGCAGTTTTCTGTTGATTTGTTAATATAATGTGGTGAAAAGATCATCGTAAAGGAGGAAGCTCAGTGTAATTTACATATGCTTTTCAAAAAAGAGCAGATTTTTCCAATCCCAATGGACTTTAATCTGTCCATTTCAGCATTTTGGCGTGTATAAATAGAATTCTACCGAAATCTGACTCTGTTTTGCAGGACCCCCTAGTTGAGACCGTGTATATGGTTGCCCTTGCCTCCCCTGGGTTATCAGTTGCTCAGTAGAGATCTGACATTGTTTAGACCCATCCCAACGCCAATCAGTAGAAATTCCTTTATGGAACATCCAAGGAGAGTGATGTGTGCATCCTGGGAAGAAGAAGGACTGTTAGAACCTGAAATGTCAGCGCACTATCGTCAAACCAGGGACAGCAAAGAGGTATGAAATTACCTGATTTTTCAAAAATGGAGAGAATCTTGCAGAATAACTAAGAAGACATACACAAACTAACAATTTAAAAATATTTGATAATTTCCACTGAATTCCTTTAAGCTTTACCCTTCCTAAAGGTGCCCCATCTTAAGTAGCTCGCCTTCTGAATTAGGCACTAAATAAAGGAAATGCTGATACATCCTTTTTTTGCACAAATTCACGCACAGCAATAGGCAAGTCAGGAGTGGGCGGAAGGTAAGAAACCGCCAGCGCCGTTGTCGAGATTAGATAGATTAATGTTCATCTACAACATTAATTGCGTTTATTGAAATGTGGGAACAAGCCTAGACCTCTTACAATGTGGTGTGCATTGATGTTACTGTTAGTCAGTAACCTAGATAGATGATTTTGTGTCAAGTGCTGCTTTAGCTATGTTCAGTAGATAGTGAAATTCAGTCCATTGAAGAAGGCCTCCGTTTAATTACAGTTCTCGTGGAATAAATAAACAGTGGAAGCAAGTCTTGCAAATGTCATTTTTCAACATGTCCGCTAATTTTCTTGCTTTCCTTCACCTAATTGGCGCAGATTTAAGAAAATTCTTCTTGGCATAGTATAAGCAAGTAAAAAGTTTTGTAAGGCATAAAAATACAATGCGTGTGGTGGCCTGCCGACTAAAAACGGCTGATAAAATTTGCCCTTTTCATTATAGGGGGATAAAAAACGGGCTGAAATCCGTGGTTATGTTTGTGATTAGCTGATAATATGATTGGTGTGGTGACCTTCACTGTGGTTACGCCTTATTGATTAGGACCTTTACAGTGTTACAGTGATGGTAGGGAAGATTTTTAGTTCCCAATAAGGGGCAATTAAATGTTGAGTTACTGTGCTTGGCATTCTTTCCGGCTTCAACACACACGCTCAATCTGGAGTGAGGAACAACACACGCGGATCAATGAACGGACCCCCACACCGAACGCATACAGACTTGGACATTTTCTCATCCAAAACGTCTTCGCGCGCTGTGAGCTCTGCCATCTGGGTCTTCCTCGCTCACTGATGAGAGTGTGGTCGAACCTTTTCTCTCGGTATTATTCTTAGTCATAGTATTTATTTATTTTGTAAAAGGTTTGCCTGCCCTTTTACAGTGACATTCGCTCTCTGTCAAGTTGATATTATGCAGGATTCATACGACAAAAACAGGAAGTGCACATGAAGAGTGATTAGCTTCTCTTATGGCCATAGACATACATACACTGCCTTTGTATATTGGTGTGAAGATTCATTGTCGCCAGGTGTATGGAATCTAGGAACAATATAGATAGATGAACACCAGGATGATTTTAAGCCTATTTATGTGGTCATTGTTGATCATTTATTGTGCCAAGATACTACTTTATATAAGGATTAAAAAGACAACTATACTCAACATTACCCACTGTCTACCATAGAAGACAAACCCGCCCGGGGTTGAGAACCTGGCAGTTTAGGTTTCTCACCCTGGCATAATCAACTTCTGAAATACACATATAAGGTTGTTTTCGGGCTTCGTCACTTCATTCAATCAGCGACTTCCCTTCGCAATCGCTCGCCAATGAGAAGTGATACTACTACAAAGCCTGTTCTTTTCATTGGCCTGAATGGCAATGGAGTTGACGCCACAAAGCAACTTCAATTAAGTCTTCCAAATCCTGAAGACAAACCCTGTGGAGAGGACCGGGGGGTTTAGGTACTCCACCCCTGGGTACTATTGGACGGCCCGATGTCTGGTTGGAACGGTGTGTAGGGGATATAATTGTCCTTGATGATCAGTCTTTTTCACTGTATAAAAGTAATGTGCTCCTTCATTGGTAGTAACCAGATTTTGGGGTAATACTTACTTTGTGCGAATCAGCACAATCGGCAGTTTGGGATATATGGTGCCAGTTTTGTTAAATTGTGTATAGTAAAGGGACATCTTAGGTAAATGGACAAGATTTCGATAAAATGCAACCAAATATTAGGGGAATGAGGGTGCTTTTGACGTTAGGGAACAGATGACGAAGTTGGACTGTTAATAAATGGCAGTGTGATTAATGGCAGTTTGGTTGGATGGATTTTAAGAGGGGTCTGGATAATTTCAAAAATTGAAAGATATTTGAAAATTGCTGGTATTAAAATATTGATCCAGGAATTCTTTTTTAATATACCATTTGACCGCCGAAAGTATTTTTATTTATTTTATTGCTGTCTCTGGATAGCATGTTAGTAGGGTCGAGGGTAGCTAAAAGGTTGACTAGATGAAATATGTCTTTACTCAACCTTCAATTACTATGTAACTGTGTAAGTACAAACGATAGATGTCGGTGTGCTTACACAACCCTGTGACGGTGCTGTCCCTATAGGCGATTTTATTAGAAAAAGAAGACTAAGTACGATTGACTTGGAAACTACAAGAGAAGAATGCTCACATCCTTCTCTTGTTTTATACAGAACTTTCTCCTTTCTAACTTGTCCAAACACCAGATTGGGTCCATAACCCTGTACAGTACAGCAAAAGACACAAGGAAACATTCATGTTTCTTACTCACAAGAAAACCCACTGAATCCTGTATACCCAAGGCGCACGAAGATCTACACAACTTACAGGTCTTGATTGGACAAACTGAATGTGTTTGGCCTGTGAAGCAGTCCAGTCTCTGGTATTCCTAAATAAATTGTAATGCAACAATAGCACAACGGAACAGAACGTGAGTTGAAAATGTCTCACCTTTGGTTAAAAGTTTTCCCTTTCAAATAGCGTTTCCTTATTTATTTAAGAACATTTAAATAACTATGTGAACAACCTTCTGCCCCCCTGCAGTTCATTGAAGCCAGTCCCAACTATAATGGTGCAGATTAATTTGCCATTTGATTGGATTTATTTTTCTTCTAGGATTTAGGAATATTGAAATGTTCCTGACGTGCCAGAAGGGAGTAGAGGAGTCCTTTGGAAAGGACAGGTAAACATGACATGTTTTGGCCTGTGTGCCACGATAACAAATCAAGGCTTAGAAAAATGAAGTAGGTGACAATAACTATTCTTAAAATGGCATGACAGCGCTTGGTTAAACTGAAGATTAGTCAGAGATGAGAAATTATCTTATACCTCCCTTATATAAATCTATTGGAATCGGTATATCGGCAATCCCCAGGTTACAAACACAACTCACCTTGCCATAACAACTAACAAATGGGAGGAGGCATTAGGGCAAATAGGTTTGGGGTCTGCAGGAGCGTACAGACAGGTGGTCCACCAGTGGTTTTTGTGGCCCCCCAACTATCCCCTTTACCCACCTTGCGCTGATAGAAGCATCTGTTAAAACAGCTGGTCCTGCCGCAATCCATTTTTTAAATGCTGCAAACTTCGTCTAAGTGCATTTAATAGGTATTTGTACCTGTTCCACTTACATACAAATTCTGGTTTGTAACTCTCTGTAAGTAGTAATACTAGCAATATAGGGATAACTAGCACACAGGACTCTGGAGAGGGCACCTCTAACAACCAATGTCCCTGAATATCTTCAATTGAAACTCTTCTTCGTTTACTTTGGATTCATACAGGTTTTCCTAATATTCACAAATTATCATAGGAGTCTCCATTTAGTTTATACTGTTTCATTCAAAATATCCTGTGTGCGCCAATTCAACTTCTGTGACAGATAATACTTAAAGGGCATGTCCCCCCAAACAAAATTTAAACCCACTACTGGCCCCACTGTGTACTTTACAAAAACCTTACAATTCTGCTCCTTATGGTTTTCCTGCAGTGACGGTCCCAAAGTCCAGGAAGCTGAAGAGCAGGAGGTGTCTACCTTTTAGCCAATCACAGCCCCGGCGGCTGGTCCGGCCCATTGCAGTTCTATCAAACAGAGGGCCAGATCAGAGAGCTGCAAAAGTGAAGGGCTGTAAGTAAGTTCTGCTTTTCTTTTTTTTAACAATCTAATATAGTGTTGGTGGTGGGCAGGGATGCCCTACAACATATTTAAAGTTTATATGAGGTGGAGATGCCCTTTAAAGGTTGGATTGGATTGAATTGATTTATTATCAAGCATTTATAGTGGACTTACCTGTTTCCCCGATCTATCAATTTTGTGGTTGAATGTTGAACGCATAATATTTGGGCAAGCGTAGTATTGGTATGTAAGGTTGACTAGCAAATGGCCAGCATTATATGGAGGTTTATACCTTTAAAGGACATTTCCACCCTAAAACAAAATACTGTGATATGTCTGGTATCTGCCTGCAACCCAATAGCTATTTTTACCATATTACATGTACAGTGTTGTTGACAAAAGTATTCGGCCCCTTGAAGTTTTCCACATTATTCACATTACGTGCCACAAACATGAATCAATTTTATTTGGATTCCACGTGAAGACCAATACAAAGGGTGTAACGTGAGAAGTGAACGAAAATCATACATGATTCCAAACATTTTTAACAAATCAATGACTGTAAAGTGGGGTGTGTGTAATTATTCAGCCCCCTGAGTCGATACTTTGTAGAACCACCTTTTGCTGCAATTCCAGCTGCCAGTCTTTTAGGGTATGTCTCTACCAGCTTTGAAATCCTTGCCCATTCTTCTTTGCAAAACACTCCCGCTCAGTCAGATTAGATGGACAGTGTTTGTGAACAGCAGTTTTCAGATTGCCACAGATTCCCGATTGGATTTAGATCTGGACTTTGACTGGGCTATTCAACACATGGATATGTTTTGTTTAAACCATTCCATTGTTGCCCTGGCTTTATGTTTAGGGTCGTTGTCCCTGCGGATGGTGAACCTCCGCCCCAGTCTCAGTCTTCAAGAGGTTTCTTCTTCCAAGATTGCCCTGTATTTGGCTCCATCCATCTCCCCATAACTCTGAACCAGCTTCCCTGTCCCTGCTGAAGAGAAGCTCCCCCAGAAGCATGATGCTGCCACCACCATATTTGACAGTGGGGATGGTGTGTTCTGAGTGATGTGCAGTGTTAGTTTTTCGCCACACATAGCGTTTTGCATTTTGGCCAAAAATTTCCATTTTGGTCTCATCTGACCAGAGCACCTTTTCACATGTTTGCTGTGTCCCCCACATGGCTTGTGGCAAACTGCAAATGGGACTCTTATGCTTTTCTGTTAACAATGTCTTTCTTCTTGCCACTCTTCCATAAAGGGCAACTTTGTTCGTGGACGACTAAAGTTGTCCTATGGACAGATTTCCCCACCTGAGCTGTAGATCTCTGCAGCTCGTCCAGAGTCACCATGGGCCTCTTGACTGCATTTCTGATCAGTGCTCTCCTTGTTCGCGGCTGTGAGTTTAGGTGGACGAGCCTTGTCGTGGTAGGTTTACAGTTGTTGCCATACTCCTTCCATTTCTGAATGATCACTTGAACAGTGCTGCTCTAAATTTCTCATGCTTTATCCCTGACCTGTCTGGTGTGTTCTTGGACTTCATGTAGTGTTTGCTCCCAAGATTCTCTTAGACAACCTCTGAGACCGTCACAGAGCAGCTGTATTTGTACTGACATTGATTACACACAGGTGCACTCTATTTAGTCATTAGCACTCATCAGGCAATGTCTATGAGCAACTGGCTGCACTCAGACCAAAGGGGGCTGAATAATTACGCACACCCCACTTTGCAGTTATTGATTTGTTAAAATGTTTGGAATCATGTATGATTTTCATTCTACTTCTCACGTGTACACACACTTTGATGGTCTTTCACGTGGAATTCCAATAAAATTGATTCATGTTTGTGGCAGTAATGTGGCAAAATGTGGAAAACTTCAAGGGGGCCGAATACTTTGCCAACCACTATTCGTAACCAGATATTACATTATGAAGAAAATAACATCACCCCCATTACAGGTCCACATTTCCAGGCAGCTGAAATCCCTTTTACAACCATGCTGCCCTCCCTTAGATATCACACAGCAAAGATGCATGCTAAAAGCCCACCTCCTAGAGGGCCCAGGACCAAGATTAACACAGCACTTGTCATTGGCTGGTGGGAATGTTCTGTTATGACATCTCTCCATCTCTCCTCCTCCTCTGCCCGTCAAACAAACTGATGTGTCCTGTTGTTTGCATACTGACAGGGTGGGAGGAAGAGTTTTTTTCTCGCTTGCTAGCTTTGAGTGACAGCTAGAGACAGTACAGATCGTTATGCCCCCTTCACAGCATGGCTAATTGAGGCAAACAGATGCTCGGAAACAGGGGGGGGGGAAGGTATGGGGGGCTGCAAGCAATTAAAAAAAAATGCATTAAGCAATACAATAATCCTTTAAAGATAAGTTCATTCCTATCTGGCAAAGGTACCTGCCACCTCCCCCTGCTTAATGAGCTTTAATAAGCTTGAATGTGCAAAAGAGGCAGTGGGTAAACCACAGTCAATCATTGTCTGTCATATCGGCAGTCACAGCCTTGATTGACTGCATGCAAGGAGAGCCAGCTTACTGTGCCAGAATAGAGCAAGTAACTTGAAAGTGTCCATTGTTTGGTTTAAAGGGACAGTTCAGTGGAAATGATCAATATTTGTTAATTGTTAGTTCTGTAATGCCTTCTTAGTTATCTACATATTCTCTCCCATTTTGAAAAAATCAGTTGATTTCATACCCTTTGCTCTCCCTGCTGTTGACTTAGTGAGCTGACATTTCAGTTTCTAACGGTCCTTCTTCTTCCAGAATGCACCACTTCCTTGGAATGTTCCTAACAGTAATTTTCGATGTGGCTGTTGGATGGGTCAAACATGCTCAATCTCTACTGAGCAACTGAATCAACCCAGGCACTGGGTCAAGGCAAGACATAAACTGTCTCTACTAGGGCCCTGCAAAGGAAGTCAGTATTTCGGTTGCTTATTTATACACAGACAAAAAGTTGAATTGGATATATGGTCATCAGGATGGAAAAATACTGCTCTTTTTTCTGAAAAGCATATGTATTTGCACTGAACTTCGCCTTTAAGGGTAGACATGCCCTTTAAATAGAGTTATACTTGAGTGATAAGAGCCTCTAAGTAACTAGTTAAAGCAATTGTGAGGGATGTAAGTGAACATGGTTCCTGCGACTTATAGGGACATAAGCTATTATTTATACGTTTAAAGGGACAGTTCAGTGGAAATGATCAATATTTGTTAAATTGTTAGTTTGTGTAATGCCTCTTAGTTATTTACATATTCTCTTCCATTTTGAAAAATCAGTTGATTATACCTTTGCTGTTCCCTGCTGTTGACATTGTGAGCTGTCATTTCAGGTTCAATGGTCCTTCTTCTTCTCAGGATGCCCCACATCCTTGGTGTTCCAACAGTAATTTCTACTGATTGGCTGTGGGTGGGTCAAACAGCTCAGATCTTTACTGAGCAACTGACGAACACCCGGCACTGGGTCAAGGGCAAAGACCCATAACTGTCTCTATTGGTTGTCCTGCAAAAAGGAAGTCAGTATTTCGGTTGCATTTATTTATACACAGACAAAAAGCTGAATTGGCAGATTATGGTCATCAGGATGGAAAAATACTGCTCTTTTTTTCTGAAAAGCATATGTATTTGCACTGAACTTCGCCTTTAAGGGTAGACATGCCCTTTAAATAGAGTTATACTTGAGTGATAAGAGCCTCTAAGTAACTAGTTAAAGCAATTGTAGAGGGATGTAAGTGAACATTTGGTTCCTGCGACTTATAGGGACATAAGCTATTATATTTATACGTTTAAAGGGACAGTTCAGTGGAAATGATCAATATTTGTTAAATTGTTAGTTTGTGTAATGCCTTCTTAGTTATTCTACATATTCTCTTCCATTTTGAAAAATCAGTTGATTTCATACCCTTTGCTGTTCCCTGCTGTTGACATTAGTGAGCTGTCATTTCAGGTTCTAATGGTCCTTCTTCTTCTCAGGATGCCCCACATCCTTGGAATGTTCCTAACAGTAATTTCTACTGATTGGCTGTTGGGTGGGTCAAACATGCTCAGATCTTTACTGAGCAACTGAATCAACCCAGGCACTGGGTCAAGGGCAAGACCATAACTGTCTCTATTGGTTGTCCTGCAAAAAGGAAGTCAGTATTT